>KE754051.1:5392-18870 GCA_000465285.1 Eidolon helvum | reverse complement strand
CAGAGGTTACTCCACAACCCAGACGTTTTCTAATCTGAAATTCCTTTGGATCATCAATTTTTCAAATGGGCTCTGCTATACAAAGTAGTGGTTTTAATTGGATGAGCCCACAGCATCATTCTATTCAGACACACACTTTGAGATGGAAGGTTAATTCTAAAAATCCATATTTGAACCAGTTTTCCTTTATGCCGAGCAAATGGTGGTTTTCTACTATGGCAGGGGCCAGATTTTGCCTTTGGTTGTTGCATCTTCTCCTAAATTTAGGAACATAAACTCAACAGCAATATTACACATCTAATCCTTACCTTTTGTTAGGTAAAAATGGAGTAAATATATATTTATATTATGAAAAATTACTTCTAAGAATTATTATCATCCCTTTTTATAAATGAAGAAATAGAGATAGGTATTTTGTCCAGTATCATTTAGCAAGAGCCAAGCCCAAGTGCTTTTGATTCCAAGGCCTGTTATTTTCCTCCTCTACCACTTTTACTGTTTTCCATCTACATCTAGAAATAAGACTTTAAATCAAAGTAGGTTTAGGGCAAGGAGCACAGTCAAAAATTCCTTTATGAACAGCTGTAATGCAGAGTGATTACGCCTAGGGAGAATGAAGAAGTGTGCAGGAGAAATATATTTCCATATTACATCTATAAATATAATTCTCTTAAGTTCATCATTAACTAATTCATTTATTTAATCATTCTCTCATTCAATTATTCAGTGTCCACTATTTGCTGGACATTGTGTTCTGTGCTAGCTAGGAAGCCAACAATGCATAAGACAGATAAGCAAATGTGATTACGCTAAGCTTCTAAGGCCCTCCTTGATCTATGTGATGAAAAACATTTCTCTCTCCTCTGAAGCACTACACTGCTTTTATACCCAACATTTATGGTACCCAGTGTTCTTGGCGATGGCATATTAGAGAACATGGAGCCTCCTGCCACACCTCTAGGACTCTCTGTTTCTAGAAAGTCTTCCCTGCTCACTCTGAAGCCCACATTTTGTTTACCATTATTTACCACATTTTGTTTACCTGCAACCTGGGCCCAAACAAACTGGGCTCAAAGGCCGTGTGCACAGCAGTTTAATGTGGTGGGTTTTGCAGTCACACTGCCTGGATTCAGGTTCTGCATTTGACACTTAATAGCCATGGAACCTTTAGCAAAAAAAAAAAAAAAAAAAAAAAAAAAAAAAGCTTAATTCCTCAGAAGTTCAGTTTCCTCATTTGTACAATAAGGATAATGACAGTACTTACTTCATAGGGTAGGTGTCCTAATTAAAGGTGTTAACATCTAAGAATTTCTTAAAACTGTATCTTCCTCCTCCAGGAAATTTCACTGAGTCTTTTTTGATCATACAATCAATTTCAAACTAAATTTGGTGGCAAAGGCACTCCCTACTTTGAATTAACTTTTTAAAAAAGAATTTTCTGACCTCAACCGTAGATCCACTAGATTAATAACTGTTCCCTAAAACATATCCTGAGCTCTCCATTCCAGGAAACTTTGCTCAGCTTTCCTCTTCACTTAGACTCCCTTCCCCTTTGCTCTGCACTGTACACATTTCTTGTCATCTAAGATCTAACTTGAGTGCAGCTTCTTCCATGTGGCTTCTCTGGATGCTTCAATCAGAATCAACTCTTCCTTCTGCTTGCCATCGCCGTATTCCCATCCGCCCTTTTTTTGGAACTACTTGTGTAGATATTTGCACATCTTAATGATGAGCTTCTTGAGGTTAGGGAACACGTTTACCAAAATTTTTGAATAAAATAAAACTAAATTCACTTTTCAACTATCTTAAGTTGAAAAGGCG
Organism: Eidolon helvum; assembly: GCA_000465285.1. NCBI lineage: Eukaryota > Metazoa > Chordata > Mammalia > Chiroptera > Pteropodidae > Eidolon > Eidolon helvum. The sequence continues at coordinate 17,049 of KE754051.1, read as the reverse complement.
TAGTCTAACTCAGTAAAAAAGAACACTTGGTTTGAGATTAATCTCTCAATTCTGTTTATATAATCTACTTTCTATATGATTTCTAGGATAATGGAGACTAGTATGGCACAGGGTTTTCAGGTTGATTTATTTTGTTATGTCATTTGTGGTCTATCCAACCATGTTTATGTGTCAGGATGGCAGATATTGAGGAAAAGTTTAGTCTGTATGCTAAGCCTGAGACTTGCTTCTTGTCAAGACATGTTGCTTGAACACTGTCCTGAATAGTTTAAGGAACCAGCACCCACGGTATAGTAGAAGCAAACCTCTGACTTATTTATCGCCACATGTAGAAGCAGCCAGAGGTGTGGGAGAGGTCAGGAGGAAAGTAGAAGAATCAGACAGCAGCGCCTGGGGCTCCCACTCAATTTGTCCATAAAGGAAAGACTGATGATTCTTTTCCTGATGAAAAAGAAATTCTGGGCAAGTAAGGACATTTGAGGATGGACTTGACATCCAAAGGAAGTTATGGGGATTTATCATCACTCCAGCAGTCTTATCCCCAGGTAGGACATGGAGGAACCAAGGATGACAAGAAGAATATGAGTGTGTGTGAATGAGGTGCCATGGTGTCAGCAATGGGCAAAGCTCTGAGTCCAAGTTCAGGTGAGTCAACTTTAGTACCAAGAAAACGAAGGAAGGTTATGCCAGTGCTAAACTAGGGTCCAAGGAAAGGCTGGTTTGCACTGAAAGAATCACCAAGTCTCCCATTAAAAGTAGAAAAGTCAGGAAAGCACAGGCCAGCTGTGGCTAGATGTGCTCGTGCTTCACTTTTCTAACCAGAATTATTCTCAGCCCCAGTGGAGCAGAACTGTAAGGTTCAAATTGAATTTCAAGGTGACATGAATTGAGATTTTGTTCTTTCCTATCTTATTAGACTCATAATTAAGGTCCTAATTAAGAATGAAAGGTGCTTAATACCTCTCATTTTAAGTTCACCTAGCCGTCACCAGTTGGGGACAGCCATCTTCCTGTTGGATTGACTGAAAGACATCAGAATTGATCCATTTATCACAACCTCTGCAACAGGCCCGCTTCCCAACCAAAATAGGGCTGAGTAAAGAAAAAGAAAAAGCCTACCTTTCGAGGGATGCTCTTTCCTTGGAGAGAATCTCTTCTCTTTCTATAAACCAGTGGAGGGGATGAATTTCAAAAGAATCACTCAAAATGATGTGGAGACCTGCGAGATGGGGATGCTGTCATTTCACTCACTTCCTTCTAAGTATGCTTTTCTGATGACCTTGCCTATGTATTACTCCTTGTCTAGCCTGAGCAGCCAAAAAGAATGAGAAAGAGACCACGAGACTGAGAAAGAGGCTCAAGCATAGCAAAAAGCATTCTCACTACTAGTTCTGCGATGATTGTATACATCCTAAGAGCTGATTGAAGACTAGAAAATAGTTGGGGTTGAACAGTCAGCCTTAGCCCCATCCTCCTGGGTGAGGGGCTCTCACAGCAAGAGGCCGAGAGATGGGCTCCCTTTGAGGGGACCAAGGAGAGGATGGAAGAGGACAGACAGTGGAAAGAGCCTCTGAAAAGCTCACTCATTTGACCCAAAAGAAAGCCACAGTGACGGCCATTGAAGTAACAGGAGAAGTAGCAACAACCAAAAGACAAAGAATTGTGATCTGTCTAATCAAGTAAGAGAAAGGTACCTTCTCTCGTCCTGTCTTTGCTCAGCTTCTGTAACATCTGGGAAACCATTGTCTAGAGGAAGAGAAGGGATAGCAGGAAGTCCGGAAGCTGGGTCAGGCCCTCTCCACACTCCAAACCACTCACCTCACTTCAAGACATAGTTCCATCCTGTGCTGAAGAAGGAGAAAAAAAGAGCTTTAATCAAGATTTGGCTTTTCACTTAAAATGAAATCTCGTGTACCAGAGTAAGACTCCTCCAGTAACTTGAAGTGCCTGGAAAGACCAAGGTGTTATTAAAGGAACTACTGCCCATCAGGAAAGAATGACACAGCTTAGCTGAGAAGCAGCTTTTGGAAAAAATAAAACCATTTCGCATTTCTAACCGATGAGCTGAGCCACATTGATAAACATCAACATCACTTTTCAAAACTAGTATAAAGTGAAATTGAAACTGAGAAAAATGTCACTGAATGATAATTCACTAAGCTTGGATTCTCAGCAGATTTTACAGAGGAAAAGAAATGTTTAGTTAGGAGGAGTCACTTTGTTCCTATAGCCTAGAATATTAAAATAGCAAATAAACAGTAGAAGAGGAAATTTGAGCTGAGGAGCTGGGCTGTGGCCGAATGGTTCATCATGTCTTCTATTAAAAAAAAAAAATTGTAATTTTCAGTCAATTTACTACCACAGAGAGAAACATTAGAGAAATAAATATTTAATGTTTCAGGCTTAACTGGAACCAAAATTCAATGATTCCCCATTAATAATAATGCTACTCTCTGCGATCAGGTTGGAACAATTTGCTGCTACTCCTCACTCTCTTTGCAGATGCTGCTGAATCTGGATATCCTTGTTAGAGACTGGGATTCTTAATTAAAAGTACCAGGAACCATAAGATCTTCAGGGCAGCATTTATGTGAGATAGAGGCTTGTGAATATGGATTGTTCAGAACGAATAAGGGCAGGTTTGACTTCTGGAGAAGCAGGTAATTAGCTTTTAAAACCCACAGGGAAAGACCAAGAGGAAGTCTGTGTTCTGATTGATAAATCCAGGTATTCTCGTCTGCTCACCTCAACCCTCTCCAGGTTTTGAAAAAACAGGTGGTGGGAAGAGTGTTTGGAGGGAGGAAAAAAGAAGAACAAAGCCCCTATTCTAAGAGGTGAATGTTCTGGATCCCCCAAAGCAGAGGGGAGGCAGAGGGGTTCATAAAACTAGGGTACAGAGCGAGGGACCTCAAGTGTAAATAGGAGGCAAACAGGTGTGAGTCTGAGCTGCTCCTGTTGTTAAAGCTGGTTGTTAGGGTGGTGACCCACAGAACTCATTCTTAGCACTTAATATGTGTTTGTATATGCACATGCACAGATACACACTTATATGCACAGATGTGCACCCAGCACACACATGCACACGCACATGCGCACAAGTGTGATGCTTTTGTTACAGACAGGCACACATCTTTCTCTTTGTTCCAACAAAAGATGGCTTTGTGATCAGGAAAATGATTGAAATAGTCTGGAGAAGCAACTGAAACAAGAGTACTGGAAGTTCGCTATCCCCTGTGACCTTATATGTTATTTGGTGATACTTTGTTCTTAACGCCCTTTTTTCTTTCCTGCTGTGACGCTAAACGCTGTTGCAGTGTTAACAGTCAATACCAACCTTTGTTTGTAGCTGACTTTCCCATATCTTCCTTGATTTTAGTGACTGGATGAGCAATTGCTATCACAGGCCTGAACTGGCCGATGAATAAGGCAGCCTTACATGTCTCAGGGGACTGTAAAAACAGAGTGACCAAGACAGTAATCATACATCTGTCATCTGACATCACAGCTCTTGTCTCAGAGTTTTCTTTCCTGGCTGCCGTTTGAAGACCAGGTATTAGATCTTTGATGATTACCAAGTAGGGCAAGAAGAGAGGAGTATTATCTGAGAGCTTGACTTTCTTCCAAGGTTACTTCTACGTACTTACTGTGTACAGTAGTCCTTTTGTAAAAAGCGCCCTCGGGGTAAATATTATATTTCTTCTCTGGTTTAAAAGGGAGGCATTTAGATTTCATTTGTACTTTTAGAAGACCCATTAAGTAGAAAAGACGGACTTACAAAGAAAGACGTTATTTTATTTCAACATGAAGGAAAAACAGCAGCTCCATGAAGATTTAGGGGTTGAGAATCGTACGGTCTCTGGACACATCAGTATAGGTTAAATTGTCAGGGGCAGAATAGAGGGCAACTCACTGAGCTGTGAGACTCTAAAGAGACAGAAGCACAGAGCAGCAAGCACAGTATCTGGAGCACAGTAACCCTTCAAAACCATTGGCTGTCCTCCGTACCGCACAACGGGATTCTGGGTAGTGTGGTGCTCATCCTTCCGAGTTCTTTGGCTTTCTGGCAGAGCCTTGGCTTCTGGCCTTTTCCTCCTCTACAGGTACCTTGCCATCTCAGGCCAATGCCACTTCCTGCTGCAGTGCCGTCCCTCATGGCCCTGCTTTCTTCCATATCCAGTTTAGGAAAATACAGAGTTCAAGGAGAGTTCCAACAGGCTGAGAATTTCCAGGTCCCCTCTCCCCGGACTCATCTTCATCAAGTGCCGCCAGCAGATGACGTCTACGTTTGGCTCTCTTCCCTTTGCTATTTTTGTTTCCCAGGAACTAGGGCTGCTAGATTGCAGAGTCAACTGACTTTATTTGAGGTCTCATGCAGAAAAATTTCCAATTCAGTAGGTCAGTGTAAGAAAGCCTTTGCCCTCATCGCCACCCCAGAGTGATAGCAAATGTGTTACATTCCAAACCCTGGAGCTCTAATAAGATAATGGATTTCAAAGCTCTTTAAGTCTGCATGTGGATTGGCTCTTTATTTGGTGGGCTTTGAAATACTTGCTGTTCCTCAAATATTCCTAAAACTTTCTACTTTGTTTCCCCTGGAGATCTTCTTTTGTTTTCAAATTGATTCCATTTAATGGAAGTCATTGGAGACAGCTCGATGGATATTTAAATGAGGGCTGGTATCAGTCTAGAGGTCGAAGACCGGTCTGGATTTGTGTTGTTAAGGAATAAACTAGAGGCTCGTTCCATGAACATAGTTTCTCTCTGAAGTTATTTTTGACTTGTGTTTCTACAAAATCTCAATTCTTCAGTTATTTTCAGGTAACGAGAATATTCTAACTGTTCACTCTACAGTCACTGAGTCCCCAAGTTGTGGATCATGCTATCTCAGTCTCATTGTTGATCCTTAGTCCTTCATTTGAAAACTCCATGAAGGAAGAGATGACTTCTGATCTGTTCTTCATGATGTTTCTTGCACCTCGTGTTGTGTCTTCATATGGTGGATGATGGATAAGCACATACTAATCAAATAAACGCTGACTGACAAAGTATGTTATGTTTTACATATCCCACTGAGGTATTAATTTTAGTACATTTATTTAAATACAAGTCTAGTCCCCACTTATTCGTAAAATTTTATGCTGTTGGGTTCTATTTTCACTCCCCAATAGTTTTATGTTTTAATAAGACATGTTCTGGTTAGTATAAGGTTACGGTGGAAAGAGCGTTCAACATGAACCCAGGAGAGCTAAGCGCCTATCCTACTGTGCTAATAACTAATCTTATAGTTTCATCTCCAGACCTCATATTGAAAACTAGCAAAGGTAGAAAGTTCAGAAAACTGCCCCAATTCTTTCTGGTCTATAGGTAGAATGTGTTTATCTCAGCTTTCTTCTCTGCTTAAGTTTATGAAGTGTTTAAATGACCAGGTCTGCAATTACAACTTTAGTTATATTTCGGGGGTTCTGGTAGATATAAAAAAGTATCAAAGGGAAATATTAACTTTCATTTATTTACCTTCTGCCTTTAACAAACTATGTGATTTAGAGCACATCATTTCGTCCCTCTGGCCTTTGATTTCTACACCTGCCAACTGAAAGTCTCAACTAAGTGAATTCTCAACCTTTATTTTTCCCCAGCTGTACTATTCTATTATTCTTGATTCTTATAAAGCTCTTGTGACTTCCCACTTGTGTTCTTGTTTGCATCCAATCATTCATTTATTCAGCAAATATGACCGAATACCTATTCTGTACAAAGCCTGCTAGGTTCTGATAAATTGTGGTGAACAAATGATGTGCTTCCTACCGATAAAGTTATCATTTCCTCATTTTGCCCTTTCTGAATTTTCTCTCTGACTCTCCAATATTCATTAAGAGATATACAGAGGAGTATAAATAAGAAGCACAAAGGACACATCTTCATGTGTAGGAGAAATACGAATAAGAAAGAATAATCCCCCAAAATTGGGTTGGGAAAGCAGAGTTGGCACAGAGTTTAAATTCTAAGTCAGCTTTAAAAATTACTATTTTCTCTTCTTAAGTTTTTTTTTAAAGTTATACTATTTTCTTTTGTTATATTTTCTGATATATTCTTAATTATTTTTTAAGTTTTATTTTTTAATTTAAGAATTTAGATCAGCAAACTGTGTCACATGAAGGTAAATCAATTTAAATCCCAATTGTTACTCACCTAGAATCATTAGGTAAATCCTTCTCTTTTTCTCTGATCTGTTGTACTGCCTTAATTCCATAGAAAACTCTAGTGGAGGAAATGATACTGTGAGAATATTATCATTCTCCATCAGGATCAACAGATCAGTCATATAATATAATCATTCAATGCTATATTTTCAAATACATCTTAGAATGATTTCTTTCTCATTTCTTTCAAAATGTGTAGTTTAGCTGAATTTTACAAATTTTTAGATAACTTATAAGAAAAATACTATTGGCATTTTCATTGAGCTTAGTGAATTAAAGAATTGATACCTTTTTGATATTTAACTTCCTTTTAGGAATATAATTTTTTTGCTCATTTGTTTAAATATTCTTTAGAACTCCCAATGTTGTTTGTGTCTTTCCTTATTTAGGTCATGCTTTATTCTCATTGTTTTTTTCATGAATATTCTCTTTTTTTACTGCAAAGATGTAGTAGGAAACAAAAAATATGCTTTAGACAGCTTGACAGAAAACAATTTTATAAATGTTTCAATTCTCTTCTCAAGAACAAATTGAATATTTTGAAAATGTAATATTTTGAAAATATTTGGCTGATTTATTTAGTCCTAAATCATCCATTTACTATCTTGGCAGTTCTAAGTATTGAAAATGTTATTTTCTGAGTTACATATATTCTGGGCAAGAAAAAAAAAATCACTTGCCATTTTAAGATGTACCAATAAATAGCATTGTAGAAATGAGGCCTATTTTAATGATTTCTGCCTTATACTTGAAAGTAATTACTTTTTCTCTGTCTCTACTGATATTAATTAAAATTAATGTGAGAATAACTAAGTGCAAAGGTGTTTTCAAAAGGCTAGATAATAATGATAGCTCCTAATTATAGGGCACTTATTACAGGAATGGCTGCTTCACATACATTATTTTAACTCTCACAATACCATAGTAAAATAAATGTTAAGGCCTCCTTTTACAGATGAGCACATTCTGTTCAGATCATTCAGCTCAAGCCTGCTCTTATTCATCTCCAAAGCCTATACTTATATCCACCATAGATACTGCCTCCCTTAACATTGAAAACTAGCTGAATGAATAGCCTCCATAGAAAAGTCTGACGAAGCATCTGCAAGGACATTAGAAAATATTTCAGTTTTTTTCTAGACAAGAGGTAATAAGAAAGTCAATAGCTTTCACATCTCATTTATACCATATTTTTAAAAGAATTAAAAAAATAAAACGAAAACCTCCACCTTCCCATAGGTCTCACCACACACACACACACACACACACACACACACACTACATATCAGTTTTATAAAGGGTATGGTTACGCTTCCAAAGTCAGAAGAATACAGTATTTTTACTCATATTGTTTTATTTAAAGTTAAAATAACTTTTAGCTCTCAGCTTCCTGAAAACAGCAGATGGTGTTGATTTATTAAAGATATCTTTTTGAAACACTATCCCTTTTTTTGTTTTTAATTTCCAAGAACTAATAGGAATCTGAAGCCTTTTAAAAAGAGTGTGAATGTAAATCACATAAGTGTTCTAGTAGGACACGACACAGAGTGTTTATTTTAGAAAACAATAATAAGTCATCCACTTGAGTAAATGCTAGAGTTTCACACTCTTACAAAAAAAAAATGGAAGTACATTTGTATGTTTATTCAGCAGTGTAAAATAACTATATTGGGTTTGGTTTTGGCTAAGTGTTTCCTCTCAAACTCACTACTCAACTTACATTTCAGACAAACACTTTTGAGACCACATGCTTCTTTCATGGCACTTACTGCAAAGTATGACAGTCGCCTGTGCCCTGCCTGCAACACTGAGGACACAGAGGTATGACTCCTTTTCAGTATTGCTAGGGTCTGGGAGAGGTCTTGATCATAACAGATGTTAATAAATGTTTTCTCATATGATAACGTAGCTATTCAACTGAAAACACCACTTAATTTACTAATATATTTTAATTTGTCCAGCAATATTTGACCAGAATACAGTAGTGACAGGAAATAGCAAATCCAGTATTAGAACTTCTGTGATAGTGAAAGAATGATAAGGTACTAAACAAGTTGCTCAACCATTTTCAACTGATACAAGTTGGTCAACCAACTTATCTCTTGCAATGAAGAGAAGAAAATTTAGTTTTTCCCTGGGTGAGACAGTGCGAGGTCCCCTTCTGATGGCAGGGGAAGATCTTCCCCAAGGAATGGTTTGGGCAACAGTAAAGCAAACAAGTAAAACATACAAGCGCCGTTTCAGAAGAAAACGTGTTTGAGATGTTAAATACACATACATGTAAATATGTATACACTAAATATCTATATGTGCATATGTTACAGTACACATTACATATCTGTATATACATTACACATACGTACACACAAACACCAGCTTCCACTTTTAAGAAGGGTACTATTTTGAATCAGTAAGTTGCTTTGCTAGCTGGAATTGCTAGGCTAAGAATACGAACTTCAAATCAGGTTGCATTTTTACTTCATGTTATATTTCTTCTCTTCCTAAGACTCCAGATAAAAAGCAGAAAAACATGACTTTTCCTTTTGACACTTAGCATTTCTCTTATAAGAAAGACATATAGTCTAAGAACTAGTGCTTAAACATATTAACATGAAGTTATTATGCAATGGCTAGAATTTAAAAAATGCAAATTTGTAAATTGAATCAGTTGGTACAAAAGAATCCGCAATACCTTCATTTCCTGTTCACAGCTCTTTGTGTTTGGGGCTATAAATATTTCTGTTACTGGTAGCGGAGCTGAACATACTGACTTGTTTCTCTTTCTGCTACATTAGAGTTTATTAATACAGAATGATTTATAAAAGTTTTCTTAAAACACCACGGCAGCACCATTTTCTAAGTAAATGTTGATGATTGTGGCTGAGACTAAAATTTGTGTCCTCAATAATCGTTCTTCCCATCTTTCTTACTAACAGAACGCTAAGCAGGGAGGAACAATTAAAAAAATATATAAAATTTCCAGCCTCCTTTACGGATGGGATAGTGACATAGCAGTAGTGTTTGGTCTTAGAGATGTAACACGTGCGACATCCACCAAGATGCAAGCAGAAGTAGTCGGGTGGCTTTCCAGGAGAGCTCCTTCAGAGAAAGGCAGCTTCATCTGGTGGGCACCTCCTTTCCTCTACTAGCCCCCTTCTTCCTGCCTAGGACATGCGTCAGCTCAGTTCTCCTCACACAGCGGTAGCTGTGGAACTGTGACATCTCTCAACACAGGCTGGAAGGAGAAAGCAGATTGAGCCTCTGAACCAACCCTAACCACGGCTCGCCGCCAGACCTTGCATTTGCATGATGAAAAAAGGCGGACTACCTTAAGTTTATTTGCCAGGATTTCTATTGTCCAGAGTGAGCACAACTCCTAACTGGTGAAATGTGTCTTCAGATAAAACACCTTCAGAAATCTGGAAAGAAAAGACCGATGTCTGGAAACCAGCGGTGAGCAAAACAGTACATTTTTGGTCTCACAGTCACAATTTTTGGTAGAGACACGTTTTTATTACAAAAATAATCCATTAGACTTTTTGGAAAGCGAGTTCTTAAATTTTGTTTATTTTTTCTTTGGTCCTGGGTTGACTAGTGGCCGAAAAGCTGAATTAGCTTCAAGGCTCTAATTCTCTTCGGGATCTGCCAAGAATGAATGTCCCCAGAGGCAGTGACTGTAAGATGCAGTGTAGTCCGTAGTGTCTATGGAGAATACCATGATGTGTGGCTCATCTTAGCATCTCTCCCTTTGCCCGCATCCTTGGAGGCTGCACGATGCAGGCTTTGCCCTCGCCTTTCTCCCTTGAAATTATTTATCCCCATGGCTCTGCCCTGTCTGATCTGTGAGCTCACTGAGGGCAGGAACACTGTTTTATTGATTTATAGATTCTGAACGCCCATCCCGGGATAGAGTCCATAGACAGTGCTCAGCAACTGCATGTCGGGTGAGTGAATGTGTGAGTGCAGATCATCACCAGGTCACACTGGCCCTCTCTCTGAGGGACTGAGCTTCTTCCCGCAGCCGGAAAGGACTGAAATCTCTGCTTTGCTCTGGGGTACCATCTGACAGATGTGAGCTTCCAGGTCCGTGTGTAAACAAAGCCTTGGATCTGATGTCCTTGCCTGGGGTCTTGGCTCTGATCCCTGATCACCATGGAGCCACCAACCTGGAACAAATACTGCTGTAAGCAGCGACAGGGTACAATTTATCATGTCCTTTCCAGACCATTTTTAAGGAAGTGCCAACGATGAGACAAACTTTGTCTCAGAAGGCAGTGTGACATGGTAGAAAGATCAGAGGGGGAACAGCCACAGGAACAGCAGCTTACATCTGAAATATATTATTTAACCCTTAACTTTTCTGAGTCTTTATTTCTCTCTCCAAAATGGGGGCGATGTCTAGTACATAGGGCTGGCATGGGGACTGAACGGAGTGGTAAGTTTAAAGTGTGCGCTTGTTGCTTAGGAGAGAATTGGAACGCTTTATGACGTAATAGGTTGTATCGGTGTCGTATGAAACATCCTCACCTTTCACCAGGGCTGTTTCTAGGATGTGCAATGAGGAAAGAACACACATTAGGCTAAAGTAGCTCCAGAATGTGACTTCATTTACAGTATAAGTTGTAGTATAAAGCAGGAGCTTCTCATTCTTTGGGGCATCTCTACTATTCAAATCCGGTGGGTGAGGCCAGGAGCCGTCTGGCCCAGCACCTACCACCCACAACTCCTGCCCTAGGACCTTGCAGATCAAGGGAATATGGAAAGAAACCAGGCACTCTTGTTTTCATAAACCTCTTCTTTGCCAATGCCCCCTTTCTCTTCCCTTCTATGCTATTTTAAGAGCGAATCAAATTATTTCAGCAAGAATAGGCTTTCATCCTGACATTTCAGAAAGATTGATGTTCATATTAATTATGGACCAACTCTGTCTCTCTCCACTAGCAGCTTTTTAAAAAAAAAAATTTTTTTTTCCTGCTTCAAACATCTTTATTCACTTTAAAATCACTTCCTCATCAAATTTCTAGTTCTAGAAGCTTTCTGGAGACTGAGAGCAAATTTTAGAAACCGTAATGACTACTATTTAATGTGTTCTATGACTTTTTCAATTCAGATATAACAATAGTGCCATTTTACAGGCCTGCTGTCTATAACCTGATACTTAAATCCACAAAGGTTAGACAAAATTTGTTTGTAAACATCTAGCTATTTGACTATATATCTTTTGGGAAATGAATGCACCTCTACAAGTTTCTTGTAATAAAACGTGAATACGAGACTCCTGCGGTCCTGTTCTCTCCACTCCCCACACTCCGGGAAGAAGCACTTACAATTCTGAAGCTGATTGTTTTCTTCTGGTGCCCCTGGCCTTGCAGATGTTCTGTCTCCTTGTAATAACCTCACTGAATCATTCCTCTTCCTTTTTTTCACTTCTATTCATCCTCCAATACTTGGCTCTTT
>KE754047.1:26767-53844 GCA_000465285.1 Eidolon helvum | reverse complement strand
CATTCTTGCTAAAAGAACAACTAATTGAAGAATGTACATGTTGCAGTGGCGGGGGGAATTGAACTCAGAAGAGAGCGTAGGACGCAAGAGCAAAGGTGAACAAAAAATTGGTAAACACTGATTGAAAAACCAATTTGGAGGGATTAAACATCAATACTAGATAACATTAAAATGAAAACGGAAGTGTGATCAGTCGAAGGGTCTGAAGGGCCCACCTCACTGGGAGGAGAGAAGAGGTTTGGAAAGATATTAGACTTTAAGTTATTTGTGTATTAAAATTTTAAAATTTTAAAATTTTTTTATTCATATCTCCTTACCAGCTGTATTGAGATTGTATTAAAATATTAAGAGTTACCATCAAAAGAATTGAAATTTAATGTCGAATGTCCAAATAATTAGAGGGGAAAAATAAAATAAAACTTTATTAATGTGGAAGAAAGAAGAGGTTACATGAGAAAGATTAAAAATAGTATAATAAACAAAGAATAAAATATAAGGTGACAGAAATAAATGTGTGTACCAATAATCATAGTAAGTATACATTGACTTAACTCATTAATGAAAAGACAGAGACTAACAAATTGAAAAGCAAAACAAAATTCAACTATATATTGTATATAGGAGAACTTTTAAAACATAACAACACAGAAGGTTGACATTAAAGAGATAGAAAAGAAATATACCAGACATATATTTCCAACAGGATGGAGAACTGAGTATTAGAAAAATTTCTCTGCCACCCCAAAACACCCTGATCTGGATACATCACACAACGATTCTTTAAAAGGTCTTGTTAAGCTCACAGAAAATTAGAGGAAATCCTTAAGAGACAGAAAAGGCAAAGACAAAGCCTGCACAACAGAGGTAGATGAACACACAGAAACTGGTGTTGTTGTAGATGTGGGGTCAGCAATCTATATAGCCTGGGAGCCAAAACTAGCCTGGTCCCCTTTTTTCATCAATTTTTATTGGAACTGGCTAGGCTCAGTGTTTACATATTGTCTCTGGTTCCTTTTTGTGCTTCAAAAGCAGAGTTGAGTAGTTGTGACAGAGATCACATGACCTGCAAAGATGAAAATGCTACCTAGTCTTTCATAGAAAAAGTTTGCTGACCCCTGCTCCAGGGTCCCAGAGATCTGGGGGTAAATGGCTGCTGGGGTGGCACAGAGTGGGGCATAAAAACAGAAACCCAGGCCGCTGGTTCTGTGCACAGTGAGGGAGGAGAAATGGAGACTTTCCCCAAAAAGTCAGGACACTCGAAGCGACTCTACTCTCTGTAAAAGAATAGATTGAGGGAAAGTCTGACTCTTTGCAAAAGGCATGGATGAGGAAGCCTCTTGGCCTATGACCCTGCTGTAGATGGGGTTACTCTGAGTTTGGTGGCCATTACCTGGACTCACACTGCCCACCGGGAAAGCAGCTAGCTGCTCAGGAGTCTGCTTCCATGGGCATTTTCTCAGCACTTTCCAGCTGTGCTCCAAATGAGGTGTTACCAGCATTTCCTCTCTGTTGTTTCTGTGCATGTTTTCATTCACTGTGGTAGATGCCTGTGTGGTCCAAGTTAACTCTCCAGGTAACAATTATTGTTAGATGTTAGTGTTCTGGTTACAAAGTTGCACATGTTTGAAGTAATGTGTTCCTAACCACAGCTTGCTTGTTTTTGTTACTTTTAAAGCACAATACTACAGAGTGCATGTTTTTTTTGGTATACTCACACGTCCTTTTCTTTTTGGAAGACCTGAATGCAGTAGAAACACCCAAATTCAGATACTTTGGAATGAAATATTATATTTCATTTAGTAATGTGTTTGGGTTTATTTTTTTTTTTTTTTACCAGAATGATTACACTAAGAACTATTTGTTTTCTAACTCTATATTTAAATTGCCATATGCCTGAAAATTGTCCTCATTCCTGAGAGCTCAGTATATTTTGGCCTAGACATTTGCTTATAGGCAATTTGTATAGTGACTAATAACAGGAGGGTATGTGGTTGGACCTCTGTTCTGGTCATGATGGAGAAGAGATGGAAAAATAATAGACGGGGTTTAATGCAGCAAATTCTTGGTGTACCCAACACAGTACTGTTCAATAATGAATAGTTTTCTTAAAAAGCTACTGATTGCCAGCTTCTGATGAATACTTTGGTGGTACTTGAAGCAAGTCAAGCTCATTGGGAAGGGATGGAATTTCTATTTTTCCAGGGACCACCTTCCTGCTACCCTCCTCCCTAGCTCATCAATAGGAAAACTCTAAAGGAGGGGAATAGTTTCATCCCTTAGAGCTTGAGAGAGTTGGAACCTGGTCTCCAGGTGGAGAAGTGCATGGGTTCTTTCCCAGATAGAGTCTGGCTAGCTACTATTACGCCATGGCCAGCGATGCCAAGGAGAATGTCGGCTGGTAGGAGGCTTCCTATGGAAGAGTTGGCCTGTATATTAGCTTTTTATTTCTCTGATCATAATCACCTTTTATTTCTGATCAAAGCTATCAGAGTGTGTGGAATTAAGGAAGTTCCTTGTTTTCATGCTTAGAGCAAAGCTTGGAGAGAAAACACCAACTGCCTAAGTGAGGCCATATATGAGATGGCAAAAAAAATGATCTGCGGACCAGCAGGGCTGTGGTGGAGCCACAGGGTGTCTAAGATGACAAGCTTCAAGCAGGACACATTTGTGTAACATGCAGGCATTTCTGGAAATGTGCAAAAGAGAAACAGATAAAAAATACTGGATGGTGGGTACGGCAAAACAAATTATATACAAAAAGGAAATGAGACTTTATGTTATAGCCACTAGCTAGACGGTATTTGGTGCATGAATAGATCTTGTGAAAAAAGGTTCTGTAGAATAGGCCTTGGAAACAACTTCAGGTAATAGCCCTCCTAAAGGACACATTTTCCTGAGTGCTTTGCTACTGAAAGAAATTTAGTGTTTATTCCAGATAATGGGATAGTTGAGGCATAGGATGATTGCTAGTGGACCTTTTCAGTATGTCTTAAATCACATCATTATAATATATTTGAGTCCATATCTGGGTAAAAACCCTAAGAAGAGTCATCATACCTGACTTGTGGCTATGTCTCATCATTTTCTTTAGAGGCCCAACATAGTTCTAGATATTCTCGATGAGGAAGATGACCAGACTGGCAAATCCTAAGGCTAGCAGGCAGTAGAGTTCAGGAATCAGAAGCCTGGTTATATGGCTTTAAATCTAGGTTCTTAGGAGCTGTGTAATACTAAGCAAAGTAAGTCACCTTCCTATGCCTTAGTTTCCTTAACTATATAAGGCTAACAATAATGCATATCTAATAGGTTGTTGTATAGATCAAATTACTTATACATACAAAGCACCTAGAAAAGTGCCTGGTATGTAGCTAGTACCCAATAAATGTTGACTGTTTCTATTAGGAGTTCAGGTAAAGGACTAGAACGGTCAAGGATCTGTTGAGAGTTTTGATTTAGATATCTGCATCTGTACAACAAACCACCTTAAAATGATAATTTATTACTAGTTCTCATAATCCCATGGGTTGATTGGGCTTAAATGGGTGGTTTTCCTGCTGGTCTCACTGGAAGTCTCTCATGTGGTTATAGTCACATGGCAGCTGGGGCTGGAGTCACTTGGAGGCCTGACCATACTGGGATGTCGCTGACTTCCTCCTGTGTCTGGTGCTTTACTGTCCCACCCCATGATGTCTCTCTCCATAGATCTTCTTATTTTCCAGGGCTCCCATGTGGCCTATCCTCCAGTAGGGTAGTCAGACTTCTCACATTACAGCTGGCTTCTGGAAACACAAAAGCAGACTCCACTGATACCTATTTTTATATCAACTCACACCTGATTTATGCTAAATCGCCGTAAACGGTTTCCCCAATACTATCCAACTTGTATCCTCCTCTCATATTTGCTGTCTAAAAGTACCATCTTTGTTTCAATGCTCATCAGAGCTTTATCTATTTTGTATTGTCAACATGATAAAGTTTAAATATCTTAGGCTATTATTTGAGAGTTCATAGGCCAGTGTCTGAGAAGAAAGGGGTTAGATTGGAGGATAATAGATGTGAAACTCACAGATACAAATAGGTACTACTTTCTAGATTTAAGAAGCTTCAAAGGGTAGCCAAGTAGCACAAAAGAATCATCTAAATATCATTTCTTCCCTCATGGCGATTGGCCAAGGAAGTGATAATGGTCAGCAGCTTGCAAGGATGAAGAATCTGCCAGGTCTGAACAAAAGGGCTCCCAGAAACTTATCTTTCCTGCTGGAAAGTTTCCATCATCACCCAGAAAAAATTTTCTGCTACCCTGTAAAGCCTCTCAACAGGCCACATCACTTAGAACAACCATATGCACCTAATGTTTGAACTATGAGTCCCAATATTCTTGCTGCATAATTTTCTACAACTTTTTTTTCTGTGTCTGCACCACAGGGTATGCATTTTCCTTGATTTAAATCTGTGTAGAGGAATAGGAGATTTTCAATTTCTCTACAGAGAGGTTTTCTGAAGGCAGTCTTGGTTATGGTCAACCACAGAAATTCTCTGTAATAGTGTCCTGATTTCATGTTTTAACTTCAGACTTATTTATAGGCCACACAATAAGTCTACTATAAAACTCTCTCTACTCCTTGACACAAACCTTTGGACCCATTCAGACTGCTCTGCCCTTTCTGTCCCCTTCATTTTCTAGTTCTTTCTTATCTCTATACATAAGGTGGAAAGGGACAGGAAGGGAGAAAAAATGAAGACACGAGCAGTTCCAGTGTCCCGAGAAGCCGAAGAGATGAATCACAACCCATCATTAAAACAAGCAGGATAAGAGGCATCTTGCTCTGTAGTTCTCTCATATCTACTACCTTTTACTTGTCTTTTTTCTTAAATATATGAGATCTTTTATCTCCTCAGCCAAATTCTGAGCATGCTTTAGGAAGAGAAGGAATTTATTTTAAACTGTCTTTCTACCTTGTATATTGCTCTTTATTCAGAGTAGCTATGAATAATTGTTGGTTGAGTATCCTATATAAAGATAAAAGTCATAGTTAATCCACCTATCCATTGATCCATCCATTCATTGAGGCTGAAAATCACTACTGACTAACCCCTATCCACCTAATACCTCAAAGAGGTGTTGCTCATCACAGAGGACTTTTTATGCAGGTTCTGGAACTCTGAGATTCCCCAGCATCTGATACATAGCACCCTTTAACATATTCAGCTTTCAAAATCATTATTATAAAAGTAATGCTGACTCATGGTAAACATTAAAACAGTACAGATGGTAAAAAAGGAAAAGTAAAACTTCCTTGGTCACCACTCTACCAAAACTTCCCATTCCAATTACCTAAAAGTAACAGTTGCTGACAGTTTCTTATATATCCTTCCAACAGTCTTTTCTTTTTTTACATAAATAGAATCATATTTTTCTGTCATTGCTTTCTGACCCTCACCTATGTAACGTATTTTGGTTTTCTTTTCATACTAGCCTATGTAACTTTTCTTGTTATTTTTTTGTAACAGCTTTGAAATATAATTCACACATCATACAATTTACCCATTTAAAGTGTATAGTTCAGTAGTTTTTAGTATATTCACAGAGTTGTGCAACCACAATCCTCATTCATTTTAATAGTTGCAGAGACTTTATCTTATGCCATAATTTCAGTAAATATTTGTTGAATTGAATTAAACCATAGATTTGGATTGAGAAATTGAGGGTGTGAGGAGAGTAAATTGTTTAGAAAAATTAAAATAAAGAAGCTCGAGTTATTTATAAGCAATTATATCATATTGATATAATAACATGAATAAAAAAAATAATCTCTTTACATTATCTGGATTTTTTTCTTTCCAGATAGCAGGGTCCTGATCCACATCAACATGAATTGATGTTGAGTTGTGTTGAATTTCTTTTAGTAAGTTAAGTATTTTCACCTCCAAGTAAAGTTTTATTTCATTTTAGTAAGTTTAAAAATCAACATTACTTTTAATAATCATCCCAAACTAAGTTAGTTTATATTATTTTGATAGTAACATGACATTTTGTGCAGCATTTGTTTTAAAAATTCTGTGAAGGTATGCATTTCAAATTAATACAATATTTATAAAATGTCTAAAAAATGTAAGCAAATTGTTTTGAACTTGTTTATAACTATTAAGAGTTTTAAGCATATGTGCTGCTACGTGATATTGATATATCTGGGAATATGTGCAAAATAGAAGGCAAATAATACAACTACTCTTCCTCATACTTACAGTCCCATATATAAAATAATAAGTTGTCTGAGGGAAAAAAAAGTTATTTGGTAAAATTAGTAAGGCCAGCAGTAACATTGGAAACATGTATTTAAATATCAACCTGAATTTATTTAAGCAGGGGAAAAAAGTTAGACCCAAATGCCTTTGAAAGTGGGAAAGAAAAAGAACACAGCACTCATTTGTGTAAAAGGAGAAATTCCTGCAGAGTTTGAAAAACATCTTTCTAGAGATTTTAAAAATATGATAAGAATAGGATAGATTTGATGCCGCATTCCTCTCTAAAGACTGAGACTTTATTCCATAAGAGGTCATGCAGCTTGTGCATTCTATTATTATAACCCAGTCCTGCATTGAGTCTCAAAGTGAAATACTCACTATTCCTAAATGCTCAATGTCTAAATTCCTAAATGCTCTCCCCCTCAGGACCTCTCTAGAACTTGGCAGTCATCTATCAAGTGATCATCCTCAAATGCATCAACAAGCATGCAATGATTTTTCCAAAACAAATCGATCAAATGTCAGAAACAGTAGACTACCCAGATCTTTTCTTCCCTTTAGGTCAAACTTCATCATTTCTGGAATTTGATTGAGATCTTAAAAAGTTTGTATCTTAGATTCTCCTCATAACTTCTCCAGGCAAAGCTTTGGTTTTAAAAAGTCTTCAATTTTCCCAAGTTTCCTTAAAAATATCTTTTACTTTTAAGATGATTTCACATTGTATCTCTGTGTCCTGGACTTAAAATCTAACACAGCTGAAGAGATAAAGGAGCTGTTTTAATGAGGGCAACATAAAACCCATGAAAATAGGGGCCTCATTAAAAAAATAACTAAACATCTGCCAGAAATAGGAAGCCCCATCCTTTTAATGATTTTTAAAAATATACAGGACTTTGACTATGGACAAGTGTGTTGAACTCTTTGAAGAAAGAGAAAGTAATTTTTAGTTGACCCTTCCATAGAGTGGAAATAATTGCTGTAAAAAATAGTATTTAGCAATTAAGATGATGTTTAAAAAATGGAAATGTTCTCTTCTCCCTACTCTCTGAAGAGGAGAAAAATGGTAACTCTGAGGACAGATTACAGAGATGAAGAGGGGCATGAGACTTTGGTTGGTATATCATAGAAACTGAAAAAAGACCAGTGAGTGTATTGCTGTATCCATAGTAGCAAACAATAAAACCCACTTAAGCTAGCTTAAATAGAAAAGCAATTTATTAAAGGGTATTAGGTCATTCCTAGAACTTCTAGAAGGGCCGGAGAATCTATGTTTGAGGCTACTCAATTAGGGAAGATGCTCAATCATCACCAGAAGATTGCTTCTCTGAAGACCCACTGCTGCTCTACTAGTCCCACACACCTTTGCTTGCATCACTGACACTGAGTGCTATATACTAAAAACTATGCAAGTTTTATCACCCAAAGCTGAAGCTTCCATTGCTGTCCTTGCCAGAAAATGGATTCTTACCTTCTCACATGGCTCTCCTATGAATGAAATCTCAAATGGATATATCTGATTGGCAGAGAAGTACCATGAAAGACTAGGGAAATTAAGTAGCTAGCTTCTAATGTGGGAGATGGATCCATAATGTGGGATATTCTCCAAATATGAGAATGGTGTGGCTAGGAAGCCATAAAGCACAGCAAATATTCTTCATTGACAGCATGTTTCAGTGTAGAAGACAGAAAGTTGATAGGTCTTGATAGATTAGGTGTTACAAGTCAGGGAGAGAAAGGGGTATAATGAGTGACTGACTCCCAGATTTCAGGTTTGCATAATGTGGTAGATCTATTGCCGAGATGGGGTAGTCTTGAGGAAGGAACATGTTTTGTGCAAAATGAGGCAGTTAGGATCAAGAGTTAAGTTTGGATGGATTCTGGGAAAATGACAGCAGAGTGACATAGTTTTTGAATCTCTTCATTTTGGCCTATAAAAGGAAACAAATAAAAGATAAGACAACACCACCACCAAGAAAATAGCAGGTCCAAATAAAAGCAGAGGAGGACTTATCTCCAGAAAATAAGCTGCCAGCATTTTTTGAACCCTGCACAAATATAACAAAAGAGAGAACTCTTAAGCTGTAAAGTTAAAAGAACTATCTTGAGCTGTAAATACTTTTAAAAGTTAAGGCAAACTAATTTCAAGCATAAATGAGCAAAGAAAAGGATTAGATCTTTATGTTAACATGACAAGGCAGATTATAAATCATAACATTCCTATAGATAAGAAATGAACACCAGAGAGACATTACCACAACATAGATTAAAATTATAACCTAAAAGTTAAAAAATACAAAAATGATATAAGATATGAAAGAATGTTAATCAGAATTAGGAAAACTCAGAGAAATTAGGTGATATGTTCTCAGGGAAAAAATATAAATAAAAGAAAAACATTTAAGAAATTAGACTAATCTAAAACAATAAATGAATAAAAGATATAACAAATAAGCCCTTAAAGAAAATAGAAGCTAAGAAATATTTTAAAAATTAAAACTAAAAACAATGATCCCCAAATGAAGAATTTTCTATTTTTTGAAAAACAAAATCATAATACTTAAAAATGTTGATGTCATCCTCAACAAAATACTAGCAAACTGAATCCAGCAACACATTGAAAGAATTGTACTCCATGAACATGTGGGATTTATTCCTGGAATGCAAGGATGGTTCAACATGTGAAAATCAATTTATGTAATACACCACATTAACAATGAAAAACTACATAATCATATCAACTGATGCAAAAAAGTCACGTTCTCCTGTATAGTCTCCAGATGGGAATGCGGCCCTGTCAACACCTAGATTTTAGCCTAGTGAGGCCTAATTCAGACCTCTGACCTTCAGAAAAATAAGATAATAACTTTGTATTGTTTATACCACTAAGTTTGTTGTAATTTGTTAAGCAGATATATGAAATTAACACAAATTCCAAGCAAGAAACATATGATGAAGCCCAGCCAACACAGAAAAGCATGAGAGATAGTAGAAAATTATAGTTTTGAACCACTACATTTTGTTAAAACCAGTAAATAACTGGAATAGCAAGGAAATTATCAAGTCTATCAGGTTGTCTCAAAAGAACCTATGTGCCAAACTGAAGAGGCTTTCACTGGGAAATCAGGAGATCATTTGAGCAACAATAAGCATAATACTATAATGGACTGAAATATCAAATACTTTTAAATCCATGACTTCATAAAGATACAACAAAACTGATCACCTTTGGAGGATGTTAGAAAACCAACTCATTTGGAAAAATAATAAGTTAAGAAAAGGACAAAACTCAAACAGCTTACCTTTCTTATATTACTAAATACCAGAAAAGGAAATTTTTTCTTTGTATAAGGTTTCCCACTAATAAAGGAAGAAGCAATTAAATTATAATATTTCTATCATGCAATCCATAATTAATCGATGAATCTAAACACTGAAAATTAATATAAGCTAAAATTTCAAAACAAGTCTCAAACAGATAATGTATGCATCCTAATGGAACACAGCGCTTCAATTAAGTAGTCATTAAAAAAACCCTAAATCCAATATCTGATAGAGCCTCTAAATGCAACTATCAATTTATAGCAAACATAGATGAATAGATTAAATTATACCAAGAGGATACAGTCAGAAAATCCAACATAGGAAATTCTATATGTAAATTTCTTCAACAAATAAATTTCAAGCTAAAAAAAAAAAAAAAGGATGAAGGGGGAGGCCTATAGATTAAAAGGTACTCAATAGATATAACATAAAAGCTAAAATCAAAGTATAGTATTTAAGAATCTTCCCTTGGGCAATTTGACAAAAAAAGAAGGTTAGAATTAAAAGATCTAATTCTGGATCTCTCCAACATTTAGTGATCAGTAGAGATGGGGGCGTCAGCAAAGGAGATTGATGAGTGACTAAAGCAGGAAGTAAAGCAGATTGGTGTCACAGAAGCCAAGAAAAGAGCATGTTCGAAGATGGGGTCATTGCCAATTGAGTTAAATGCTGTGAGAAAGACAAAGATTGAAAATGGTCATCAAGTTTGTCAATATGTAGTTCATTGGTGACCTTGCTAAGGGTAGTGTCAGTGGAGGTTGAGACCAAAGCTAAACCAGAATGAGTGATAGTAACTTAAAAGTGAGAAGAGAAGACACCACATATCTACAAGCAACTCTTTCAAGAAGTTTACCTAAGAAGAGGAGCAGAGAAATAGTCTGATAGCTAAAGGAAAATGTGGGATTAAGGGAGATTAATTTTTAAAGTGGAATTTATTTGAGCATGTGTGTATGCTGAGGGAGAACTAGAAGACCTAGTATAGAAAGAACATAGTGAAAAAGAAATTTTCAGAGTTGAGAGGGGATGAAATTCAAAACACACGTGAAAGGTTTGGTGTATTTGCAGATTTGGTGGTGGAAACATAAATTACTTCCTACCAGATGGATTGATTACATTCTTTCCATTCACTTTGAGACAAGCCCATTATCTTCCAAACTGGGGAGCTGAATCAGGCTATACCATTTATGAACCATGGGATTGAGGATAGTGGTGTCTAATATCTTTGGATCATTTCATTTGGGGCTTTAACTGGTATTTCCATCTTTTCATATGTTTATTGGCCATTCGTATTTCTGATTTATTTTAATTTGTTTCATTTAAAAGATGCTGACTCAATAAATTGATTTAATGATTCCCAGTTTGAAAAACAACTGATCTAGGCCATATTATTTTGCCTTTCTGAACCTATTTCTTATGTAAAATGGAAATACTTTCATGAGGTTGTTATGATGGTCAAATAAGACCATTATCTATAAAGTAAGTATACATGGTGCTGAGCTCACAGTTTGTGCTCAATAAGTGGTAACCATTAATATTGTTTTAAAAAAGAAAGAAAATTAATAAGGTCTGAGTCTGGGCATGGCAACAGCTGTGCTACTGCCCAAATCTCAACTAATGTTTTCATCATAAACACAAGTATAACACCCTGTGGTTCTCAAAATGGCGGCATTGCTTCCTGCTGTGCATCACCAGCTACTTGGATTTATGTGGTTCTTTAGAAATAGGAAAAAAATATGCTTGAGTTTTATTTGAAACACTCCCTTTCTACAAAATCATCTAGATATGTAATAGATAATGTGGAAATTTTTATGGCACTCTAAATATTATAAAGTCTAAAATATTCCTCCTAAACAATCACATACATTGTTTTCCAAGCCAGAACACATATTACCATGCTTGAAATGCTATTTCTAATTTCTAATTTATTCTTATGGGCTAATTTACAAAATGAAATTGTTTGGATGATTGGTTTGCAGTAAACATGGTGTACCAAATTGGTTTCTAAATTTAGAGAAAGGTTGAGTCTCCTCTTATAATAATTGAGAAATAATAGAAGTATTAATGATAATGAAGCTTTCATAATTAAAAAGTCAAATTCTGAAATAACAAGCAAAAATGAACATTAGCAGTTGGCAGTAACATAAATTATAATTCTCACAAATGGTTATTTTGAGCTCTTTTCATGGGTTAACACAACTTCCAAAACACAATTTACTAAATAATAATGTACATACCATATGTGTCATAATTAACTTCTATACTCTTGGAGAATTTAGTACTATTAAACATATCAAAGAAATTGGAAATAGTGCATAAAATTCTAAGAATCATAAAAGAAAGGCAAAGTTGTTTTAATAGGTGTTATGATGTCTATATATGAAATTAAAAAAAATTTAAAGTAGTAATTATTTGTTATCCATATAAATGTATTCAAAGAAAAACCTTGTTTATGTCTAATAAGATTTAAAGATGAGCTCTAGATTTTAAATACAGTGGACTCCATATCCTTTCTTGGAGGTTTTTGAGGACTGATTTTTGGTAACATTTCTTTGGCATAAAAGGTTTCATGAAGTCCAGCTTCTCGGAGTGCTAACTCAAAACGAAGTCTAGGATCAGAAATTATCTGTAGAAATAAAATACAATTTAAATAAATAGCAATTCATTGAACCAAAGTAAATTTTATCATTTTGTTCCATATTTCCCCAAGTTACATATTTTGTTTCTGTTGGAAAGATGACCAGATGACAATAAATTTTGTGTATACAGTGACTATATTCCAGTTATTTTTTTGAAAATGTCCAAACCTTTTTTAACATTCTCACTTTCCAGGGTTATCAGTGGTTTCCAACATAAGATGTATAGTATAATGTATACTAGTCAAAATACAACACATTAAAATTATTAAAAGATAAGATGTAAGAAGCTTACTGTCAATATTATTATTGATTCATTATTTATCAATAGCTAGAATTAGAAAATATAGACAATACTTGATTAAAATAAATCTAAACCACAGCCTTGCACATCTGTCTTTAAACAGACATTTTAATTTCTCCGTCATTTGATAATAAGTAAATTAAGTTTAAACACATGACACTACTTGAAAAACAAAAATCAGTAAAACTTTTCTTCCAAGGCCAGATTTCTATTGCAAGCAGAACTAGAAAATGCTTCCATCAATATGATTCTAAGTAGGACTAGACACGAGTAGTTCGATTTCTGTTTTCATTTATTGCTAATTGGGCCTTATTCCTCCTTCCATGAATATTAAAAGTCATTAGTACTTTCTGCAATGATAAGAAGGTAGTCACATGTGGATTTCAGCTAGTGAAACATTTTTCGTGGAGTTGAAGTCCCCCTAGAGGATTGCATAATAAGCTGTTGAAAGCAGCCCCTCCTTCAAGAAGCTCTTTCATAGGAGTAATAAGACTGTATACAGATAACTACAGTTTGTGGCAACATGTGACAGATTCCCCAAGAGTAGGTGTATCTCCTGATGCCGTTGAGGTTAGCATGGTCTTGGGTAAGGGGGAGCACTTGAACTAACTGTAAAGTTCAACTTATTCTATGAAACAGATGGGGAAGAAGAGAGAATGAGCAAGAAAGGTAGGTACATGCAAATTTAGAGGTGAAATAGGTTAATTTGGGATCTGGATAATTATCATAAAGTACCTACGTTAGGGAACACTAGAAAAGGATACCTCTAAGTTTGGGTGTTGAATTTTAAAGGGTTGAAGGCTATGCCAAGGAGACTGAGAAGCTACTGAAATTGTGTTTGTTTCTGTTTTTATCATGGAAGTATCATTGTCATTGCTTTTATAAAAACGTGAATATGATTGTAAATTCAGGATAAATTAAGGTGACAGGGAAAGAAGAGATGGAGGCAGGGAGAGTGGTTAGGGGTCTACTACAATTGTCTAGACATGAAGTTATAAAAGCCTAAAACTTGGCTGGTAGCAAGGAAGAGATAACTGTCAGAAACACTGTGAAGGGAAGAATTAATAAAACTTGGCAACTGATCAGATACAGGCACTAGGAGCAATGATGCATGTAAGTCAAGAATAGCACAGAGATTTATTTCTGACAACCAACATATTTGAACCTGAGACCTAGGTTTCTCCTCTTCTGCTCCAATATAGTCTCCCTGGTCACTCGCAACTTCTAGTGATTCATGCTCCATATGTGTGCTGTTGACTTCCTAAGAGAGGATTCACCTCTCTTCTTTACTCTGGGATTGTGAGGTTTAAAATGTTTTCATTATCCTTTTTTTTAATAAACAAAGTAAAATGGAAATCTCCCTTGCATGCTGATCTCGACCTAGTGGCATTATTCTGATACACATTACTATCCCTTCTAACCCAGCTCCCCTGCTCATTTCCTCCACACAGGACAAGTCTTATCTTGTTCAGGATGACATCTCACACAGTGCCAGACATAGTATATGTTCCACCCATATTTGTCCAATTAATAAATAAGTTGTTCATCTTTTTATTCCCTAGCGAAGTATGCAGAACCTAATAGAGATACACTCAATTTGTCAATGGGTGAATGAAATTTCCTACATTTTAAGTAATTAAATAAGCATTTAGCGGCTCTCCTTAAATTTGCAAAATTAACAACTACTTTATTAATTTCGGAGATACATATTCATTCATCTGTTCCTCCCCTCCTCTGTTCTATCCATTTAACTAAAAAATGTTTTAAAAATCCCTCCTCAGATATAGGAACAGACTAAAATGAACCAAATTTCCTAGAAATGGTTAAGCAACCTCTTAACACTTTTTCCACAGAAAATGTTTTATTTTATTATTAGCTCTGATGTATTATCTTCTGTTCATTTTAATTTCTGAAAGCTTCCCTCTGCTTTTC
Source organism: Eidolon helvum (assembly GCA_000465285.1). Lineage (NCBI taxonomy): Eukaryota > Metazoa > Chordata > Mammalia > Chiroptera > Pteropodidae > Eidolon > Eidolon helvum. The sequence continues at coordinate 39,408 of KE754047.1, read as the reverse complement.
TTATCAGCATCATCAGTTGTTTCTTTAAAAGGATTTATTTTATGAATTTAAATTCTGAATATGATAGAAAAGCATTTACCAATGATATACAATATTAACACAACTTTAAAGTCAAATTTTTTTACTTAAAGTTATATTGAAAAATAATTTTCAATGATGGATTCATAATTTTTCTAGATAACCTGTTTTTTCTATGGTCACCTAACAATTATTTTATATTGTTATAAACTATTTTATAAGGATTGAGTAGGAATTATGTGCTATCATTTAAAAGTAAAAATTATGTTGATACATATAATATTCAAAAGTAAATATTAAAAATGATTGTAACCAAAAACACACACATCTACAATTCTTATCATCATGGCATTGCATCAATAATGCTAATTCCCATAGTTACCTGCTGTTCATTGTATGTGTTCAATGTGAAGAGTGGCTTTTGAAGAATAAATTCTTCTTCAATTCCAATACCCATCTTCGCTTTTGATGCCATTGTATCTGACATCATTCTAACAGGATCAAACTGAGCAACAATAGCAACCTAAAAGAAGAGAAAGCATGGCTACTTGGAACTAAATGCAGGCTAACTACTCTGGGCAATGCTATTAATGTTTGATGTCCACCAAAGTTAACAAATTTTATTAAAGATAAAACCTGTGAGGGAAAGGTAAAAAGAATGTTAAACCAGGCCAGTCCTAGAGATCCACAAAGGAGTTCGTAGTTTAAAAACAAAATATAACATTAAAAGGCTGTGATATGTAATGATTTGCTAATGATTGAATAATTACTGTTAAGATTAAATTTAGATAAAAATTTGTCTCTCTGATGTAAAGTCACAGAAAATCTTATATGGAAAATCTACACATTTAAACACCTTGAAAGTAAACAAAAGTAAAAAACATTAATTTTGAACCACTAGCACTCTATGACCATCTTGATAACCTGCTAAAACTTTCTAAAAAGTTTAATCAGATTAAGCTAAATCTAGATCATATAATCATGGGTAGGGTCAGTACTGTTGATGTTATTGGACAAGATGGGTAAATTTCCATTGTACCAGGGGACTAGATTTCCAGGAACTGTTATAAACCATTGCTCCCCCTTCTACTGAAAAACTGCAGAGTCACTTTAACACAAACGCTCTTATTCTTTATGATAATTAAAATCATTTAAAACTGCCTCCTAATGAAGAGGCCACTAATTTTGTAAATCATATGTACCATTAGTAACACCTGCCTGTTAATTCCTGAAGTCAAGAGTTAGCATTAATAAAATAGCATTTTAATGCTATTTAGAAACTACAATGACATACTGGGGGGCTGAACATACTGGGGAGTTGAATATACTTTAGTTATTATAGGTTTCCTAGCCAACATTTTATACTATAGTTCTAAACACCGGTTACAAATAATAGACACAGATATTTCCTTTTCCAAAGGGTTCACAGATGGAAAGAATTTTAACCATATGGACTGTAGTTATCAAGGCTATATTTTGAACGAGAATGTATTTAGTAATAATGACATTGTATTGTCCTCAGAAGACCATGGTATATCATTATTTGCTAATGACCGAATAATTCAAATTTTGTTGAATCTAGGATGACCAGGATTTACATTCCTATGCTTTTAATTTATTTCTCTAATCTATTTTATCAAAGAAGATGATATAATAGTTATATGCATTTACACTTCCTCTATACTATCTTACTTAATTTGACTTCCTTGGTTTGAATCCAGTCTCGCATTTACTAGCTGCATGACTCTGGGGAAACTCTGTCTCTCCTTAGTTTCCTCTTCTAGAAAATAGGAAGATTAATAATACCTACATCATAGGATTTCGTAGAGATTAAAGGAGGTAAAACCTAAGAGCATTGAGAAGAGGACGTTTGTACTTAGTAAATATTCAAAAAAATGTGAATGAACATTACTACAAACCTACCAGGCAGGTCTGAATATTATTATTTCCATTTTTCAGAGGAGGAAATGAAGCTTAGGAAGGTTAAGTAAAAGATCTAAGTTGCTTCCGCCAGTGAGTAGTGAACCAGGTCGTACCAGGTTTGGACAGCCAAGGCCAAGTTCTTATCCAAGATTCTACATTGCCTCCACTGACAATGACTGGAAACCAGACAGTCATGTCCTATCAGCTGAGAAATGGTATCAATGAAGACGTCAGAGCTTATGAGTTGAGCTAATCACTTCCAGGTCAAAGACTGAAAATTGCCAAGTAAAACTATCTTGTCATATTTCCCAATTTCTTAAAGCCCTGATCTTGCCATCTACTCTGTACTTTCAAAACTTTTATCTACTTTTACTAGGTAAAGCAATGGAAGACATTAATTTTTCCATGAAAATAGTATTTTTAAAATGTGGGTTTTTTTTAACATGATCGCTGACCATGGGATATTTCCAAACAGAAGTTCCTACTCCAAAGAGGATTATCTTGCTCAAGCTCCACCTGGTTTTTTGAGAAGAGTAAAATCCTTTGGCTAGATGCAGAGTTTCACTGCCATAAATGGACACTATTCAGCTATTAATCTAGAGGTAATGTGAATGTGTTTAAATCTTGAGAGAGCTTTTAAAAAGGTGCTGATAAAGTTCTTTTAATATACTAAGAAACTGGAAATGGTTCAACATAAATCTAATTGCTCCCAGGAATTAAGATCAGTGTCCCAATTTGGAAAAGTTACATTTTATATAGCAAATCTCTTGAACTAAGCCCTAGTAATAATATTATTAAGAGCACTTAGAAACATTTCTTAAACCACCCATGAAATTTTCCAGATGAAAAACACCTGTTTCCTGAGGGCTTCTAGCCGCCTCTCTTTCTCTGCTTCTTCATGCGCTTCTTGAAGGGCCACTTCATTTTTCTCCATCAAACGCTTTTCCAATAATTCTTGTCTATATTTAACCCTTTAAAAATAATGCACAGGGAAGTTGAGAAAACATCATCACAATCTTGCATATTACACGGATAAAAGTAAAGTGGCAGAAGGCATCTCAGAGGTGACATCACAGTCATACTTTGTTTTTACTTGTTTTAGAGTTCTCATATCCAAATAATAAAAGACACTTATATAAAATGCAATTTACAATAATTCTGGTGATAACCAAAGAAACTGTAGGTCATGGGGCAGGAAAACATGGGGTAAAATACAATCCATCTCTTTCTTCATTAAAATCATTGTATTTACTTCAAGCTGTCTGTTGGCTACGCTACCTGCAGCTAATCCAATCTGACAGATGAAACTCTGAAGTGAGTTATTATAGCAGTCTTCTGATGAGTTTTAACACAATTCAAGATGTTAAAAAGGCTATATTACTGATTAAATATACATATTTTTAGAAATAGTAAATAAAATACTATAATAATATGCCCAAATCATCTCAATTACTAGAACTTAAATCAAACTATATTTCAGTCACTCCTTTTGTCATGAATGCCTTTTCTGCGTGTTGCGTGTTAAAAAAAAAAAAAAAACAACTTTGAAAATTGCACTTTGACTGTAGATGGCAGCAAAAACATGACTTTCCCATAGTTTCATGTTTCCATCCTCCTTAAAATCAGCAGGTATTAAACAGAGCACATTTAAATACTTGTTTTATTATCTCCAGGCTCATTTGGGCCTCCTCTGCTGCCTTTTTTGGGGCAGTCTCCCTTGCCATCTTCTTGCCCAAGCTACCCTTCTACTGAGTTAAAGAGATGAGATTTGTCTTTTCAAAAAAACTAATTACCTGGGTTCTTCAGAGAGTACGTGGCCATTACCTCTCTCTCCCATCATTGATGGTTTATATTTAACTTTATTTGTGATGTGAGTCACAGATGTGCTTTGCCTTTAGCGTGCACCCCTGCATTTTCCAAAGATGTATCTTCACTAGACTCTTTATTCTAGATCCAGATGTTTATTGAGATGTTCACTGTGTATCGAATCTTATGCTAACTGCTTTACCTGTTTCAGCCCATTAAGACTTCACAACAACCCTATGTTGGGGTACCATGGTTGGTCTCCTTTTAAAGATAAAGGAATGGAGGCATAGACAGGTGATGCAATTTATCCAAGTTTTCACACCTAGTAAGGGCAGCACCAGAGATCCAACCCAGACAGATCAGCCCCAGAGCCCATGCCCACCACTTGCCCTTCCACCCTTATGCAATTAACTTCTAATACTCTTCTCTCTTCTCCCCTTGATCATTCCACTCACCTCACTGACTTATGAATACCTATGCATCAAACGTTAAGCTATTGTGAGCACATTGAAAAATAAAATCTGCTCTTAAGAAGTTTACAGTTTAAGAGAGACAAAAAGACAAGCCTGAGAATCAAACAAGGTACACAGTACTTCAGAGAGGTATACATAAGGTCCACTGAGAATCTGGAGAACAGTGAGATGAATACTTACTGGGTTGTGGGAAAGACTGATAGATTTGCCAAGAGCTTTATGGAGGGCGTAGCACCTGAGCTGGGTCTGGAGGATTAGGATCTGGAGAGACAGTGAGGCATAATGGCTGAGGGAAGGCCAGCCTTCCTGACAGAAAAAGCCAGGACAAGGGTGAGTCAAGGGAGGCACTCACACTCAGGCTTGTTTAAGTGCAGGGTTGACATCTGAAAGTGGGTGACTCCTTAAATTTTGCCCTGGGACCCTGACTTGCCTTACCTAGTCACAGCCCTGACAAGGGAAGCGTTCAGGTGGCTAGAACAGAGTGAGAGAATTATTAATGAGCGATCAAGAGAAGCACAGGAAAGTATTGGCAGGCTGAGCTGGTTCTTTCCCTCAGGAAGATTTGCTTCTGGGGAGGAAAACTCTTTAAAACCAGGTTGCTCTTAAGGCTGGCATTGAAGAAGAAACACAGAGAGAGGAAAGGAGGGGAGCATGCAGTTGGTTTTTATAGAGTACAAAACCCAGAATGGGATATAAAAGGAAAATCCTAAGCAAAGTCGATTGTAGCTATCCTCTCTATCATCTCCATATCAGGAGTAAGTACAGTCAGACACGCAGATTAAAAGAATCCACGGACCAAACTTCTCCCTTTCTCCTATGTCTCCATGTCATAGCTATATTTCTCATTCTCTCCGTTTTCACTAAGGCATGACACAACCTCCCTAATGACGTTCTACTCAATTTAAGCACTGAGTGCGAGCTATGTGAACCACTGTGAAGGTTCAATTAAAAGATACCCAGGGATTTGAGAATTACCATATGTTAATTCTCGGAACCTTTGAAAAGTTTCTCTTCCTTTGGGATATGTAAGTTGCTTTGTTGGCAATAAAGTTTTGTCTGCTCTGTAGGAAAGCAATAGTTGTTCCAGTTAGGGGAACTTTACTAGTGAAGAAGAAACTGTAGATGAGAGTAAGGCATTTGAACCTGTATCATAAAGAAGGTTGGTTCATAGTTTATGTTGAGGCTGATTCATTCATTCGACAAATATATATATTTGATGCTCTGCATCAATCAATGTGCAAGATACTGAAGGTACACTCTCAACACAGGAAATATGTTCCTGTCTTCACAGAGGTGACAATCTTATGGGGATACAAAGATCCAGGTGATTATGATGAAGGATGGCTCTTGCTCTGATGGGACAATGGGGCAGAGACCATGAGAGAGGCAGCTTTGCCCAACTTGGAACATTCAGGAGAGCATCTCTAAGGAAGTGCTCTCACTTTCAGACCCCAAAATGTAGCAAGAATTCACTGGAAGGAGAGAGAATAGAAAATGTTCCAGGCAGAAACAAAATAGAATGTGAAGGCCCAGAGGTAAAATTCAATATGACCCAAAATGAATAATGCAAGGCAGGGAGTGCCAAGAACAGAGGCAAAAGGGCCAGATTGTGGAGGTTGCAAGCATGAGGGCTTACAGTGAAAGGCGGTGATTGAAAAAATCTCTTTAGTGATATGGAGGATGGATTGTAAAAAGGCAAGACCAGAGAGGGTTATCCGGATGCAAGTAGGTAGTTTCTCGAAGTAGGGCATGGGGAAGGGTACTGGTAGAAGGTAGGGAGAAGACATGAATTTAAAATTTATGTAGAAAAGAAAATAAATAGGAATTTTATGGGAAAGGAGAAAAGATAGACATGAAGAAGTTAAAGTTTCTGTCTTGCACAGTGAACAATGAAGTCCCTCACTAAAAATGGGAATTTAGAAAGAGAAACAGGAAAGAGAAAGAATTAGGTTAGGTATGGAAATAGACCTGCCTTCACAAGGTCTGGCCTGGAGAAATAGATGGGAATCTTATTGGAAGCTTGGAATTGAGGCCATGGGGCAGATGGTATCAATCAGGAAGAGAGTACAGGCATACCTCCTTTTATTGTGTTTTGCAGATGTTGTGTATTTTACAAATTGAAGTCAAACCCCCACAGACAAAAAGATTACAACTTGCTTTATTATGATACTCACTTTATTGTGGTGATCTGAAACTGAACCCATAATATCTGTAAGGTATGCCTATATAGAGTGAGAAAAAAAGTCAGCCTAGGAGTCCCAAGAAAACAACATTTAAGTAAGGGACAGATGAGGAAACTCTTTAGGAGAATAAAGAGAAATGGTGGCAAAGAAGCTAAGAAAAATGGGATCGGCGATGTCAAAATCTATAGAAGGATCAATTGTAATCCAAAATAATCATGGGATTAAGTAACGGGGAGCCATTGTTAATCTTGGCAAGAGCATTCAGTAAAGAGATGGCTGAAGAATTAGTGGGAGGTGAGAAAGGGAGAGAGGAGTGGAAACAACTCTTTCAGTAAGACATGCAGATGAGCAGGAGGGACGCAGGGTGGAGCTGGAAGAAGCAGAGAGCTGATCGTAGCTGCAGTGGTTCCAAAGTGATCGAGATTACTCTGACTCCCTTAAAGATTTGCCCAAGGAAAAGCTAAGGAAACAGGAGACACACTCAAGTTCTTCATTTTTAGGGATGTTATGGTTTAAACTCAAACAGTAATTCCCTTTAGTAGGGGAAACTCTCGGTGCCTCTTTCTTCTTCCTCTCTGGATACAAAAATTTCTTTGCTTAAAGAGAAGTGATATAGAAAAACTTCTGGGAAAAAGCCAAATACACATTCATGGAGGAAGAAAATAGCAGCAGAGTAAAGTCAACCATTTGGAAAATTCTCCACATAAATACCCTTAGCCATTTGAGGTAGCAGACTTTCTCCAAATTAAATTGTTGCTATGAAAGCCAATGTCAGAATGTGGATAAACTCAACAGTTTTTAAGTTGTGTGCTGAATTCCCAAACAGAAATCCTAGGTACATCTCTCAGTCTGTTTTGGTGCTCCCTGAGTCTACCAGGGTGGAAAGTGCTGCAAAAGAGGCATTTTCAACTTCTCTTGGGAGAGGAGAAGCATCATATTGTTCAAAAGCAACAGCTGCCGCAGAATCAGGCACAGCATTAGCAATAATCTGAAAAGGATTTTGTTTAAGCCTCCAGGCCTGAGTGAAGTCTAAGGGACAGGAAGCTTTCATGTAGAAATGGAGAATTTACGTATCATTTAGGGGACTTTTAATGTGTGTACTGCACTGTAAGAGATGAGTTTACAAATGCAAAAGGTTTGTAAACACTTTAAATTTCAGTAACACTCTCCCTTTGCTTCAGTGAAATTTCAGTAAGAATTTGGCAATATATTAAGCACAAAATCTTGACCTCTTTATCTGGAGCCATAGGTAACTTCAGTCTAAAAAAGAAGCTACAGTAACTAAGAAGGGAATAAAAGACTTCTGAAGACTAGCTGATAGAGGCAGGTTCTACGTTTTTTAAAAAAAGATTTAAGAATAAGTGAAGCAGGTCTTATTTAGAGTCACCACTATTGAACTCCCCCCAAAAAATGTTTCAGGGAAATAATTTGCTCTACCGAATTAAAGGCAGTTTTATAAACAAATTTGCTACTTTGTGTTTAGGTCGTGTGGCTTACTTGACATTGCACGTGAAATCTTTTAACAGACGCATGCCCGTGGTGCTACTGCCAGAGGTGTTTCAGCCTGCTGGGAAATCCATTTTTAGTTCAAGCCCACTCAGAAAGTTGTTCTTCTCACTAAGCAGAGAGAATCCCTCCATTAGCTATAAGATACTTCAACGGAGAAGAATGTTCAGATCAAAAGATAAGCGGGCCAGGGAGCAGCACTACCGAAAGGTGGAGGAGGAGGGGAAAAGAGAAAGAAACCAGCTCAGAGAAAAGAAGGAGAATAATGTAATTGGGTCCTCATATCGGAGGGCATAACCCCTCTAATGACATAGGCAAGGAGGCTGTACTCAATGGGGATTTTGGGTAAGGGAATAAGCAGAGACCATTTTCTGCAAATACACTGTGAAATATACAAGGCAGTGACATCCTCGCACAGATCAGTATGAGACAAGAACAAAGAGGATTCATAAAGAATCCACACCAGCCCCAAACAGTGACCATTCTTCCAGCTCAGAGTGCTTACTGGTTCCTTTTTCAGCTTTAAGAGCAAGATCCTATTGGAACTCTATCCTTTAGAGGAGTAATTAATTCAATTAGTCAACATAGTTATGTGCCAAGCACTGCCTCAGGAGCTCAAGATATAATAGTAAAAAATGAAAACCAGAAAGAAAAGATCCCCACCCTCTCAAGTTTTACATTATTTGTGGTTTGCTCTATATAAGCATGCCTACATTAACACTAGAAAAATACATAATATTGTTCTCATACATTGTTTTTGAATTTATCACAAAATTATAAATTAGAGAGCCCCTTCTTATACTGCTACAGAGCAAAGGTTCTAAACTATGATGGTCATTAGCATCACCGGACCTTATAAAATCTTCTGATATCAAGGCACCACGCCAAAGTAATTACATCAGAATCTGGCGGTCGGTATTTTAAACGCTCACTCAGATGATTCTAATGCGCAGCCTGGGCTGAGAATCAATACCACCTGGCCCAGTGGTTCCTTAACTTGAGCTAACATCAGAATCACCGGGAGGGCTTGTTAAAGCACAGATTGCTAGACCACCTAGGAAGTTTCTGATCCAATAGTAGTGAGGCAGGGGTCTAAAAATTTGCATTTCTAACAAGGTTCCAGGTGATGCTGATAATGCTCTCTGAGGACCATATTTTGAGAAATACAGCACTGATAAATAATTTGGATTAGAGTGACTCTACCTATTGTTATCAAGATAAAACCAGGTAGGAATTACTACCTAGACAGGGCTATTTCTGATGCGTGTGATATACATTACAGTTAATATACCTCAGAATTGATCTAAATTAGAGATTCCTGATTTTGTGCTACTGACATTCAAGAGCAGACTTTTTCAACCCCATCCCACCTTCCAAGGCCCCAAATCACATGGATGACAGGTTCCCTCAGTGACAATGGCCCTTTTAGGCTTGTGTCAATGTTGGTGATGGGCAGTTGCAATAATGGCTGTTACTGGATCTCTTTCTTTCCCTCCAATGGACAAAACACTGATGTATCCTAATGACAGTTGAAAACCTCAGGCTACTGGTAATATTTAAAGGGTCTATTCAGTAAAGTCAAAGAAGGATGAAATAACTTGAAAGCATTTCAGCCTTAAAAAGGAGGTATGAGCAACTTCCTTTGGGAAGAGTCCTAGCAGCTCCAAGTGGGTGGGTATTTTATCGTACTGGAAGTGTGAAAACCCATAAATGAGAGTGAAGTACATTTTCTTGTTGGTTATAATCGGTCCCAACCTAGCTGTCTATGCCACTTGATTTGGAAATACAGAGATATAAACAACTGTGGAACAAGGACTTAAACCTGGGAATCCAGAGTTGAGCACAGTACAAGACATGAAAGGGGGTTACTGGAAGAACATTGCAAATATCATATTAGCTTTTTCCCCAAATTAATGCAGAAAGACATTTCTGCCATAATTTATATACCTTCCTCTTTTAGAATTCTTCCTAACTCTTTCCATCTAGCTTTCAGTAATCCTTTTATATCCTCAGATATCCTCAAAATTTTCATAGAAGAGTTCTTTACAATAGCATTTCAAAAGTAGGGTACAGACAATAAGAGGTACATTGTCTAAAGAGAATTTAAAAATAATAGAGAGGACTTTTTTTTTAAATTACCAGCATCAGCAATTCTGAACAAAGTTAATGATAAAATTTTCCCTCCACTGGAACATATAACCCTCTCTCTCTTCATTTGTTTGCTCCTTTCAAAGGTTTTCCTTAGTTGAAAACCCAGTGCTTCCCAGGTGACACTACTTCCATGCTACCTACCCCTTTAAAGAGGCTGGCATTTTCCCAGCTCTCCAGTGACAACTCCAGAAAAGTTTTACCTGTTGACTTTGGGATTAGACCACCTCTTTCTCATAGGGTTCTTGGAATCAACTACTGGCTGTCCAGGTCGTTGCCCAACATTTATTGATCCCCAACAGCATTCACTTCTCCTCTGCTTCAACAGCCCACTCCTTAGACCATATTTGGAGCCTGGCGTCACCTAGAACTGATCCCCCTGCCCAAATCTTAAACTGAGGGATTCTATTCCAACTCCAATCTCGAAGGTCACTGCATGTACTGATAAAAGTTGTGCACGGCACCACTCTAGGAATGGATTGCCTGTCAACCTCATATCTTCCTTATGTTCTCACTCAACCTTACTCAGACTCTTACAAAACTCTCCATCCCTTGACGATATTTATTATCTGTGTACTGTGTACCAGGCCCGAGGCTAGATCTTCTCTCGTGAATTTTACTGTTACTCTACCTCTTCCTTTTCTCCCAGGTTATGAGACACAATCAGACTTTACTTCATTCTTTCCAAGTTTTAGATCACTGAGTCTAACTCTTCAAAGGTATTATCACAAGTATCATTTAATTGCATTCATTTCTTTCCATATCTGCCCTGCTAATTCCCAGCCTTAATTCTTTGTTGAATTTATTACATATTTATGAGGCTGAAACTTAATTAGACATTCAACACTCCTCCAGTATCATTTTATTTACCCCCAGATGCTTGACATTCTCTATAAATTTCTACTTCATGATAAATTTTCCCTCTTAGTAGAAAATCTCACCTACTACTTTACCAAAAAGAAAAGGCCACTAAACATTCACTTCCCCTATATGTTTTGCCCACTTCTAATCTTGTCAAGGCTCATTCTTTGCTCATTACACAACTGAGCTTTTAATCTGTGTTGTCTCTAGGATCTTGCTCCAGAAATGAATATCTTCCTTTCCTATTTCTCCTCTCCCCACTCCACCTTCTCTGCATATAAACTTCTTCAAATGAGAAAAAAAATGTGTCTCTCAACTCTGACTCCCTTTTCAGCTACTATCCTCTTTTTTTCCCCTCGCTGCAAACTTCTTAAATGAAGAAGCTATACTTTCTCTAGTTTTTCACTTCTCATTTAGTTCAAAGTCTCTTGCAGTCTGCCCTCTGCTCCCTCCATTCTATGTAAATTGCTCTTCCAAATGTCACCAGTGACTCCAAATTGCGAACTCAGAACCTCTGACTTGACCCATCTACAATGCCTGTTACTGATGACCATCTTCTTGAAATGCACCTTCTATCTCTGACTGCTTTCTTCCTTGTTTTTATTGGCTCCTCCTCATCTGTCCATCCAAGGTTCCAACATGAATCCTCTTCTTTTCTCAATTTAAAAGCATCTGATTCCAACTATAATCGAAGCATGAATATCTGTAACCTCCACCTCTGTCAAATTCTATATTACATTTATGTAACTTCTGGATTGGCCTCAGACAAATCCCTCTAGCATAATTATATTGCATTGATTGTTAAATGCAGAGGTTCTGTTTTAATGGGCATCAGAACTTGATATAGAGTTGATATCCTTTAGTTAAAACTTAGGAAAAAACCTAATGACACATGCCTAAATAGAAGGCTGGAAGGCCTTCCCACATTCTCTTAGAGATAAGTCGTGCAGTACCATGGACAGGGCAAATATGCTGTTTAGTCCTTTATTTTGGATTTACTCCAATCCAAAGGCAGACAATTAAGTTCCCAACATTTAAGACCTTATAACATGGCTGCAACAATTTTAGCCTGAAACATTTATAGTGGAATTAGTCACTTCAGCTACTAACAAATCTAAGGTAAGCATTTATAGGATGTATAATTTTGAGCAACACAATTTCTTAAAGACAAGAAAATCTTTTCTATTCTTAAAAAACTGAGTGAGGTCATGACATTTAGGATTATTAGCTGTAAGTCATTTTATAAATTATGAGTTGTCTTCTAAAAATAATGACTTTAATATTACAATAGTTGATTATTTTTAATCCCCACTTCCTGGCAATGTTTGGATATAAGGGCCAACTGTCTATTACGGCCAGATTTAGATTTTAATAATTAGGCCACATTGTGGTAGACATCTGCTTTTTTTTTTAATCCTCTGGCATCAACATAATAAAATCAACCTCCTTTGAACTGCCTCTCCTCATTCTGTATAGATCTGTTGAAGTATTTAATTAGAGTATCCCCTTCCCCCTTCTCCTGGTATTAGGGGTATACGTGTGACTGGATATAGTTAATTGACCACAGTGATTGGCACTCAGTGAACACATGTCTTCATTTGAAATGATCAGAATCTTTTCTGGAAGATTTATATATAGATATTGAAGAAGAAAACTACTCTCCCTCTGAGTTTGCTAAACTGCATGACATAATTAAGCCTGGAGCTGCTTGGAGCTATGCCTC
>KE754047.1:12986-26748 GCA_000465285.1 Eidolon helvum | reverse complement strand
CCCTACACCTCTATCCAGCTCAGACACAGGAGAAGGTCCATACCAGTGCACAAACAAGTACAGAATAAAGAGGTAGAAAGATAGTGAGAAGAACCTGAAGAAGCCATTTGTGTCCCTGGGGCAAGACCCATTCTTGGATTCTCATTCATGTAAATCGATTTGTCCTTATTCTGCCTAAGCTAGTTTGAGTTGTTTCTTTCAGTCACTTCTGAGGAGTCTTGACTAATAAACATATCTTCTGTGTATGAGGGAATACTTATCTTTTTATCTTTTATAACAGGGGGCATGTACCAAGCTGTCCAAATGTTCATCAGTTTATTTCCCAAACTGATAGCCCATGGAATGTTAATATCTCACAGGATGTTAATACATGTGTCATGAGGAATGTGCTGGATGTTCAAATAAGTCTGAGAAAAACCAAGATAAACAAAGTAAAATAGGTTTCTTTACAATGGGATCTCTCAGAATATTTGTTATAATATGGCAGTATACATTATAAATCTCCAAAAAAGGGACTTAGTGCACTTATTTCCCCAAATTGCCTGATAGTAGAAACCTTTTTCAATAGACCCCAGTTAGGAAAATATTACTTGCCTTTCCATTAACAAGCAGGGATATTCAAGTAAATAAATCAATAGGCATAAACACATATACGCATATTGGTTTGTTTTATAGTTGTTTTCCTGGGTTGTTTCTATTAGATTGTATTTCCTGAGTACATTAGCTATGTCTTAATTGACTTTCTATCCCTAACAACTAGTGCTTAAAAGAAAAGGCATGCACCAATAAATGAAAGACAGAATAAGTGACGAATGAATATTCAAAATTATGGAAAGTATTCAACTGAATTTCTTAAGCTGTAGGCAAATAAAAGGACATAGGAGCTAACATAAAAATTTATGAATAAATTCAATTTATACTTTTCTATTAATTAATCAGGAGGTATTCCTTTGTAAAATATTTAATCATTTGAGGAGTTGAAAGAGAAGTTGAATCACTGAAGAACAAATCAGGTGTCTAGCTCCTTTGGACAATTAGGAAACATGGATGCCAAAAGGCGAATCAGACATAACACCCATAATACAGACAGGAATGACATGCTGGCTTTAGGGAATTATTTATTATGAACTGAAATTTATAAGGCTATTCAGGCAGACCAGCACTTACATGCCTAATTACCTCCATATATTCATTTATTCAACACATTTATATTAAGTGTCATATATATTGATGTGTAAAAATCATACTATGCAAAACAAAAGCCCAGAGCAACTGGAAACACCTATCAAGTAGACAAGAGCGGAACTTACATCGGGATTTTTGAATACATACAGGAGCTTACCACTCGCCATCATATGAGTTCACTAAGAAAAGATATCTGTCATTCTACGCTAATCAAATAATTTACACAGTGACTCTTGAAATCACAAATGGTTTGGGATAGATCAAATTTAACTTCATAATTAATATGTATTGCATTTTTAAAATCTTTAAGATGCTATATAATTATTTTATTGGATACAAGAAGGAAACTCACATTGAGAGCTTACCTCAAAATATCAGAAACTTTCTTTAAATTCTTTTCCCACTTTGGTTTGTAAAGAGAAGAAATAATTTAAAGGTAGATGAAGGACAAGCAGGAGTGATTAGTTTTATTGACTTTTTTTTTCCTGAAGAATTCCTACAGGAAACATATAATTTCCTATTCCCCAAATTTCAATAGGACCGTTTTCAGAATCACAAATACTGAAAAAAGCATTGCTTTAGTGTGGAACTTTAAAAAGCCATGTTAAAACATTCCATTGTGTTATCAGATCATACTATATCCATCTGGTTTTATCTATTTTTCACTTCTGATTATAATTGGTCCTCATTTTTTCCAGACACAGACAGCTGTATCATTATGATGAAACTGGTTTCTCTTCTTCAGGAGTCATGATGGGATGGCACAGAGACAACAAAAGAAACTATAGTCCTCTCCCTCAAATAAATGATCGAAGTAAATAAGAAATAAAATTAGTAAAACCTGCTTTCTCTAATACTGTTTGAAAAATCCCCCTTACATCCCATTTCTTCCTCCCCAGGTCTCTCAGAACTCCTGTAGATAGCAAACATGAAAAAGAACCAAAGACTTTGAGAGTGATTCAGCCACCCATGACAATGAAGTAAACCCTGATTCTCTTTCAGCCTAGGAAATAATCAGCAAAGAGACTTCACAAACAGCCTCTTTAACATTTGAGGTTTTAAAAATATCAGGGTTGCAGAAAGGTTACTCTCATAAACACCTTTGGTGGTTTTGATTTCTTTCTCTCTTTTTTTAAAGTGACCCTTCTAATCCACCCCCTACAAATATAAAAATACGTCGTTTTTTAGCTAAAACTTTTTGGCTAGGCATTTTAAATATATGTTTAAAAAAACAAATGATAAAATGTGTTTAGTTTTGGGTGTGACTTTCCTAGTGCTTTTTTCCTTGGCTCCCTCAGATGCTGATTTACTCCTGTTAATTTAGTTTTGGGTGTGACTTTCCTAGTGCTTTTTTCCTTGGCTCCCTCAAATGCTGATTTACTCCTGTTACACTTGGAGTTTCCGCTTTCGAGTTTCAACTCACTTCCCCAGTGACTTCCTGCCAAGCAGCGCCTTGCTTGGTATATTCCTTTCTGTCTCAATTCAGCCTTCAGGATTGAGCTCTGGAATCGTTGTTCCAGTTTCCTTTTCTTTTTCTTTTTTTTTCTTTTCTTTTCTTTTTTTTTTTTTTTTGAGACGGACTTCTAGCTCCACAAAGCAGGAACCCTGAAGTTCCACCAAGTGAGCATTGGTGTTTAGAACTCAAGAGGTGAGATCTAGGGGGAGAGGGCCTATCGCCAGTGCAGGCTTGATGAGCTCTGTTTTCTAACTGGAGTTTTGTCAGATGAGATGCTAATGCTGATGTTCTAGAAAGGCTATTACTTGAGGCTAAGAGAGAGATGTGTGGCTTTCTCCAGAATTCAGATAAAATAAAGTCGAAAATAGTATTATTGACTAAATTGATAGGGAACCAACTTTACCAGATAAGATAAACCAATAAACTAAACAGAGTTCCAGATAAATTTATAATACCTAAGTAAATGACCCTCAGCCCCCTTTTAAAAGAAGACACACAGTTTCTCAACAGCACTATTTAGGTATGGGCAGAAATTTATCTCCAAAAACCCTGTATTTTCCTTTCTTACATTAAGCTAAAGATGGCCACACTATATTCCACGAGGCCTCTCTCTGGATGACAGTCAAAGAAAAAGGAGAAGTTTGCAGGAGATGGTCATGGGCCAAAGAAGTATAATGAAACACGCTTATAAAAATGCACAGTTTACACAATTTAACAGTTTATCAGAATTTATAATTCAATCTCAAACTTGGGGAGCAGCTGGGGAGAGGGTGGACAGGCTACAAGAGAAGCAGGGCAGAATTTCTGAAGTTATTTCAGGATGGAAACAAAATAGGTATTTAACTTTTACGAAATTTCATTTTAATAAAAGTTACAATGGCCAAGTGTCATCTTTCTAGACACAGCTAACAAAGAACACCAAGAGGTGGGTTGTATCTCTGTACACATTTTGCACACAGAGTAAAGCAGTGGCCTGAGAGGCTCCTTAGAAAGAATTCTCTCTTTTTGCAAGAATGTCACAGTAATAGAGCTCAGAAAACAAACAGACCTGGCTCTCCCATGGGGTCTAATCATGACCCCCAAAAAGTGAGGCCACGAGAAAATCCAATTTGTCCACATTAAGCTGATGAAAGGGACCTTAATATAGCTCCTCAAAGGTAGATTATTCACTCTCACTCAAGCTACTAGGCAACCCAGTGGCTTGAATAGCAAAAAGAAGGTTATTTTATTTTCTCTAAAAGCTATAAGCTGAATGTCCACACAATTCTATCTTAGAGATACAGCTAGCCTTGTCACATATATGAAAAGCAACTCACATTTTTCTCTCCAAATGACTTTAAATTTTAATCTTTATTGTTCTCTCCCAGCTGTCACAACTCCTCTCTGCCAGATTCCCCATTATTTCAAGAGACAAGAATATTCCCTAAGGTCTCTTTTGAATATACGTCTTTCTGAGCTCATGTCTCTGGTTTCTTGGGAGATTGTTGCATCAATAAATCTATCTTCTGCCTGGATCCTTGGTTCTGAAAATAATTATCATCACCTTAGCCAAGCACAGCTAACATTTCTCTCTTACTGTATTCTTCAGTTCAAACACAAAGTCTTGCTTAGACTGTTCCATTTCTATGTGTAAACTTGGTGTAATTGCAGATGAATAGAAGCCTTTCTGCAAATAAGTAAATTGCCACACATGGGCCACAGCAAGACCCTATCTGGGCCTGGCCCCGAATGGGTTATGTTCATTACATGTAAGCTCTAGGAAGGTACAGTATGTGGAACAACAGTCTGACAGATCATAAGGATTAACTTGCACCAAAAGCTCCCAGTATTTAAAAAAAAAAAAAAAAAAAAGAGCCAGATTCACATAAAAATGTCCTTGATGAATCTTGACTCTTGAATCTTTTTAAAATTCCATGCAGTGAAATGGGAAGTGAGCATTAAGCACTCTGCCGCATACAAGATACGATGGTTATCCAGAGGAAAAGCACCTGTGCAATTGAGTTGAAATTTCGTGGAATACCATTTTACTTGAAAGAATGACAAATAGGCAAACTACAGTTATCCAGACTTGGATATCTGGCAGAAGTTTTCTTGAAAATGAATGTAGTGAGCTCACTTCTTCAAGAAAAATAGCTAACAGTATTTGCTGCTGGCAAAATTTGAACTTTCAAGTTAAAATGAGAGTTTTAGAAAACTTGTATCCACCACTGAGATTTTGAAAGCTTTCTAATACTAACAGACTTATCTGATGAGACAAGTATTGATATTAACGTGATTTTAATATATTATATAATGAAATGTGCCAACATTTGGAAGATCTGCATAACTCACTGAACCAATATTTTCTAAATGACCAATGCATGATGTCACAAAATCATGCATGGGGAAAAGATGCATTCAAAGTGTAGGATAGAACAGTAGATTTTACTGTAACAAAGTATGAAAAGCTCACTGATAGGGTTTCATACTCCACATTGCCACAAACCTTAAACTACCATTTATCAAGTTTTGGTGTAACATCAAAGAGTATCCACAGATAGCTAATGAGGCCATTAAAATACTCTTTCTTTTTCCAATTACATATCTGTGTGAGGTTGTATTTTCTTCATACCTCTCAACAAAAACAACAAATTATAGCAGTCTGAATGTGGAAGCTGATATGAGAATCTAACTATCTTCTGTTAAACCATAAATTAGAGATTTATAAAACTGTAAAACAAACCACTCTTCTCACTACTTAAAAAAATAGCTATTTTTCATAAAACATATTGTGTTAATATGTAATTATTATTTTTAAATGAGTTAAATGTTTTTATAATTTCTCAGTTTTGATTTCTAATATGGTATTATCAATAGATGCAACCCATATAGACAAGCTCTTTGGAATTCTCAGTGATTTTTAAGAGTATAAAGCAGTCTCTCTCTGTCTCTGTCTCTCCCCCCCCCCCCCCCCCCCCCCCCCCCCCTCTCTCTCTCTCTCTCTGCCTAGTTGACTTATATAGTCTGGCTAAGATAAAGTAGAATTAGAAGGGTCGCTAATGCCATAGGTTTTCATTATCTTATATTCAAGACTAAGTACACTGCAATGACAGTTAAGTAGAGGTATTCAGCTGACCATACAGTAAGTCAGGATGCAAAGTACTACTAGCTACGAGACTATATTCAACTAAGTACTCTTCTTACCTGTAACTGGACCACCTGCTGAAGTAATGGGCGGCAGAAAGATTCCTGTTACTGGCTTGGAATCTGTAGGTTTTTGTTCCACTTGAAGAGGGTGCTGAACCTGAAAAGTGATACCTTCCTCTTCATCCTCTTCTAAATCTGAGAGGTGATAGATGGCATCCTTAGGCAACTGGGTAAAGCCTTTAGTGATAACACCTGGTCGTGGGTCAAGAATGGTTCCTAAATTTGGTTGAGCAAGTTGCTGCCAGTGGTACAGAGTTTGTGATCCTGAATATGCAAGATAGAAATAAATAAATAAGCATGTTTTAAATTTCTCACAAATATTAAATCTTGAAGCAGAAGCTAAAATTATGTGTAAAAAAGTAATATTAATAAAACTACTTCTTTGGTCTTAATATTTTGGTAAAATTTATAAACTAAAGTTCTCTCTGGAAGACTGACAAATTGCTGAAGATATGAATAATTTTTCTATTCCAAACATTAAAAAGGACATCTAAAGCAGGGGTGAAAAAAACCAAGACAACACCCTTAATAGAAACTAGGATGCTGAGGCAGTGATGAGAAGAAAGACATGTACCTTAGAGGTGACAAAAACCAATACTTCATTGGCTTATGAACTTTGAAATCAAAAGCCAGGATCGTAGGAATGAAGACACCTTGAATTTTCAGTGTGCGTGTGTGTGTGTGTCCCCCCCCCCCCGTGTGTGTGTGTGTATTTCCCCACCTTATTCATGACTCTCCTTTTCCCAGGCTCACAAGGAGAGTAGGAAAATCAAGGAAATGATAAAAGGAGGCTATATCCCTATGGTCCCTGCCTATGAACACTGGTGAATGATCACTCTAAGCATCTGCACCAGATGCAATGTCTAATTATGACACTATAGTCATTTTATCCTAAAAATGGCAACTTTGACTAATACCTGCAATTCTGACAAATACCTGCACTGATTATTAATGAACAAAACTAACATAGGAACTCACAGATTTCTTACTCAAAATTTTGTCTAATGCAGACTCTTTTACGATAATAGCAGAGAATTATCTGAAGACTGGCAATATTCTATAAAGCAAAGAAATTTATTTTGAATTCAAGTTCTATCTTACAAGAGAACAGAAACTGAATTGAAATGAACAGAACTGGAAAGAAAAATACAGGCATACATACCTGTAAATAAACATTACTTGGGTAAAGAACTCTTTTTTGAAAAAGAAGGTAGAGCTAAAGAATTATATCTAGATTATTTTTACTTATCATATCCCATTTACCTTACCATAAAAACTGTTATAATGATAGTCCTTAGCAAGAGACAAGAAAAGATTACTCTTCCTCCCTCATATTTATATTTAAAAAAATCAATAAAAGAAAATTGATGGCTGATGATCTGGAGAATGCAGATCTCTTCATTCATTTTCCACAAAGGACTATAATGCACTGTCACCTAAACAGCAAGATTTAGTGATAATAAAGATATCTTCTGCACATAGTGCTCTTACAATTACAATATAAATCTCAGTTCAGGTGAAGGAAGGTCAATAAACAATGTGGCTTAACCCATTTCTCATTTGCCCTGAAAATATTCGCTGGCGGTGTTTGTGGCTGCAGCGTTTACCCCAAGATCACTCGCAGATTATAGTCCTAAATTTGCCATGAAATATCTCACTTTTTCTATTATTTTTGCATTGCTCTAGTATATCCATAGCCTTTGAAAACAAATAACATCATTTTATGTATAGCATCCTATTTTTAGCCGTGGTATTTACATTTACAAAATATAGTAATTCTTGATCACTGAAAATGTCAAACCCTAGAAAACACAGAGCATTCCTAAGCGTGATGTTAACATCATTCTCAAACAGTTGTTAGTTGCAGATGAAGTTGATGAATGTGATTTATGTATACATTTCTGTTACCCCCCCCCCCCCCCCCCCTTCTGTTTAGAAATAACTCCAAGAACAGTTTTCATATTTATTTTCACATTGAAAACCAGTCAGATTTGCTTCTGCCTCAAAAAGTGTGTTTATGTAAAATTAAATTAATGTGAGATGCACTTTTCTTTTCTAAACAGGAAATGGGTTAAAAATGGCCCTTACTGATTTATTACCTTCAAGGGGCTTGACAATTTGTAATTTTTCAGGCATAAAACACCGAAGGCAACTGGCACTGCTGAAGTCTGTGGTCTCCGACTGGTCGGTACAGAGAGAGGCAAGGCTCTCTGTGGGGGTGCCACAACCACTAACCCCTTCTTTCTGGTCAGCCAAAACCTGAATCTTCCGTTCCCACTCTTCAGCAAAGAACTGCTTCTCACTTAAGTAGTTCTGTCGCCGCAGACTAAGGCGATGCAGTGCTGTAGCCAAATCACTATCTTCAGAGGTTTCTAGTTGACCCACCTTCTGAATGTTCCTATAGGAAAATTGCATTAACTGATTAAATTTGAAAGGATTGTAGCACAATGCAGACCTCTCTCCTTTCTACAATGGTGAATGTTCAAGAGACTGATCTTATAAACAGTATATGTTTAAATATCTGGAACACAGAAATAGTAACAAAAAACCAAAATCATTACTACCATAAGTCATTTTTATTGATCATTTCAAGTGACTTCAGATAGGCAAAAAATATACTTTATTATTATGTAGTGTTCACTGACTTTTCTATTTCACTTAATTTATGAAACTATTGATAGGAACCATCTATAAATTCAGTTTAGGTGGTCAAAGAAGTAAATATTATCATATTTCATGAATATATACTACCATTGATTACAAGAGATACTGTTATTTTATGTACTAAGAAAGAAAAATATGCTACCCGTTAAATTATGACATGCTATTAGCTATAAAAAATAAACAATTTCAAAAATGCTAAAATGTGAAAAAATTTGCTTTGGCCATAGAATCCTCTATGAAATACTGAAGAACATTTAAAAGAGAAAATAAAACAAGATTGGTAAATACTGCATTTTCATAGTTCTGTGACATATTTTTTCACTTTTCTCTATTTTAAAAATTAGAGTTATCTTACAGTTGATATCAAAAGAAAGAGTAGCAAGCCAAGGTACAGTTACCACTGGCCATTGTGTGTGAATTCACATAGAACTGTCTGTTAGATTTCTTAGGGTGAGGTAGTATTGACACACAAAACTACTGTGGGTACCAAACATGTCCACCACAGACAAAGCAATACAACCAAAAACCCAGAGGAATGCATTTTTACATTAGAAAAGATTTTTCTCAGGTGCTAAACATCTACCTTTCAGAATCTTTCAGCTGACTTTCCAGTATTGCTATTTAATTTCTAGTTATATGTAATTCAATGAACTGAATTAATAAAAAGTGGAAAAAAATTAAGTGTAAATAAATAGGAAATTAAGAGCAAGCTAGTTTTTCTCAATAGGTATTCAAGCTTATTGCTTATCAAGGCACCAAAACAGTTGAGATTACGAGCATGAGTTATGAGGAAGCGTCATATGATACTATACATAACTGCCCATGACCAAATTCCAAAAAATTTGACTTTGAGCACAAAGAAGATTTAGACACAAACTTTGCCACACTGAAGAAAGTAGGAAAGAATTTCATAGTTCAATGCAAACTCCATTTTGAACATAATTAAATGTAGCTTTTTCACTCCAAAACTTTAACGAAATCAATGACCAGTCTTACAAAAATAAAGAAAACTGACAACTCCAGAACTTGGGACAGCCCTGAGCAATGCTGGAATTTGAGTATGTGAATCTGCTATGTCAATACCACAAGAAACGTACGTAGAATCACTGCCATGATCTATGTTTCTTACCCTGGAACCGCCTCCGAGTTGCTCCCCTGGCTCAGGAGTGTTTTGTCCTCTGTTTGTTGTAAACCTGACTCAAAAGGTTTTGCTGTCATGATGACACTTGAACGATTAGAACCTGGAATCGTTAGCAGAGCTGGGAATGGGACAGAGCGGCCCCGAGTGTCATTGGCAATTCTGACAGTATCGAATACCCGCTTCTGTTGGGCTCTGTCAAAAAAGAAGTGTTCATTATTGCCACTGCCTACTACTGGAGTGCTTCAGATAAGACACGTGTGTGCAGTTCGTTAAAAATAAAGCCACCCTGAATAGTCTCTAATATTTAGGAGATCATAGAAAATAAACTTTAGAACAAGAGAACTCTCTTACAAATGTGAGTGCTACTAGGAAAAAACTGAAAAGTAAGCAGATTTACTACTGAATCTCATAACACCTGTCACTTTGGACTGTGACTTCTTTTAAACTTCCATCGCAGTGGTTGAGGAACAACATATTCGATTTGTACTCACTTTTGTTTAAAGAGAGATTCCTCATCCAAACTCAACTTTTTACGCATGGTTCCCTCAATCTCAGCTGCTAAAGATTCCTAAAAAAAAAGAGTTTGAAATTCCTTTAGTGAGTATGTAAGAAGGCTGTTAGAAAAGAAATGAATTGTCCTTAAATTAAGTCTCCAGAATCCAGTACTTTTGGTATTATGATAAAAGAAAATACAAAAAAAAAAAAAAAATAGGAGAAAAAAAGAGAAATTCTGGAAATGTAACTTTTAAACAAGAACTAACTACTTTCTCGTGGTATATTTTTACAGGAAAGCAATGGCAAAAACCAATATGATAAATAGAAAATATTACATATGCAGACACACGAAAATAAAAGGTGTGAAAAGCTATAAATCTCGATGTTAACAGTGATTCTGTGGAGATCAAGAGTTGATGGCATTTAACAATTTCTTTTTGCTTCTCTATAATTTCTGGCTTTTCTATAATAAACATGTATAGCTTTTATAATACAGAAAAGTCATTAAATCAAAAGTGAGCAAGCTTCCCCCTCCCCTGGTCAGGAATGAGGATTCAACTAACACAGGTAGCATGCTCAATGGGGCTGAGATGATAATGACTGGGATTGGAGCTATTGGTGTGAACAATATGGATGGAAAGATAGATATCGATGTGTTTGTGTGGGTGTATGTATGAACATATATCTGTTTCTTAGGTATAACTAATGAAAGGGCCTGGAAGCAATAATTCTCTAGTAGCAATGTACACACAGCACCCAGATCTTGAATTTTTAATACCATTATTCCTCATGAAAAGCAACCAAAGTAACTTGGAGAAATGGCTGATTTCAGGACTGGGACAATTCGAATATCAAATAAAAAACACTAATAAATTACAATCCATTGACTAAAATAGGAATCCATGAGTCCATACTGAAACAACTCAATGAACAAATGAATAAATGAGACAGAAAAGCTCTAACCCACAAAAGAATGTCAATTAATAAATGTTGAAAACATGATGAAATTAGAAAATCACCACCTGGCAATTATCATAGTATTACAGTGATGTCAATTTCCTGTGATTATGGCACAGTTATGTAGGAGAGTGTCTTTGTCTTTAGTAAATACACCCTGAAGTACGAAGGGGTAATATGGTGTATCTGCCATTTACTATTAAATGGTTCAGAAGAAAATAAGAGAATGATACAGTATATGTAGTAAAATGTTAAAAATTCAGGAATCTAGATGAAGGATACATGAGAGTTTTTTGTACTATTTTATTCTAAATTTAAAAATATTTCAAAATAAAAAAGTTAAAAAACAGAAATTTTGGCCCCATTTTCTTCAGAAAATCTACTATAATTTATAGTTTCAGTCTTTAAAAAAATTTCACAGGATTGCAGGTAAATGTTTAAGAACAAGATTGTTAAAATAAGTCTTTGAACCAACATTACAAATTCTAGCATAAACTCAGAAGTTTTCATTAATTTAATTCAAAAAATGCTATTAATTGAAGAGTTAAATAAACATGATTCCTACCCTCAAGGGGCTACTTTCCTTGGGGTTCATCATATGTTTTACAATAAATGTGCATGGTCATCTGTTAGAAAGAAGGCTACAATAAATTAGAGCGTTTAGGTAGATGTACATAAGCAAATTAAAGCCTAAATCAGTAACTGAATTCCAGAAACAAGGAAAATCCATGTTATCTCTTCTTAAGATGCTTTACACCATCAGAAACCATATCACTCTCAGAACAATCTAATCCTAAACAAGCATCCTTAAATACATAACATCTTTCTCAGTTGCCTTACTCCAGAAAAAGCTCCACATGACTGAGAGTACAGATGAGCAGCAGGGCCAGATCTACTACGAAGTTCCTTTATTTCTTCTTGGGATTCATGTAACATTCCCAGACACTCCATATTCCTGTCTTGTAACTCATGCAGCTGAAAGAGAGGATGATAATTAGCATACTTTATTAAATTCTCACATAAAAAAATCCATTGGGATAAATATTAATTTTATACTGAGGACTAGCTAAGTTTATGAATATAATCCATTTCAATACAAAGACTCTGAAACAAACTAAGCAAGGGCGGGGTGTGAGGAGAGAGGGAGAGAGAGAGAGAGAAAAAGATAGAGAGAGAGAGAGAGAGAGAGAGTGTGTGTGTGTGTATAATTTCAAGCTGCTAGAATTAGGGGTATCTTGGCCAGAATTATAAATAAACATGATTTCCTAAAAATCTAAAATGTAGCTGATGTGACCATGACTGTTAATTTAATATTTAGTGCTTTATATCCTTAAAAAATTATAGAAAAATAATAATAGCTATGGTCAAATAAGATTTAGCATACTGTTAGATATATATTTTGAAAACATCATTCTGAAGTCTGTAAATGACAAGATCAAGTCTACAAAGTATGGTGTACGATGTTAGGGTGCTCAATCATCCAAACAAGTAACTACCTCTCCTTTGTTTCAGAATCGTCTTTACTGTTAGATATACAAACATGGTTTAAAAAAGCATGTATTTTTCAGAGCACATTTTAACTTCAAAAATTTCTTTATGTGGTATGTGGACTGGATCATAAGCATCACCAGGGCTGGGGATGCTTATTAAAAATGCAGATTCTAGGCCCTCATTCTAGACCTACTATATTAGAAACTCACCCAGCCAGGTAATTCTTACACATGCTAAAGAACCACTAAATTATTTCTAATATATAGAATTTTTATACATTAAAATTTATATAAAAAGAAGAGATTTTTGCTATTTCTCCCGAAATTTTAAAAACTGTTGGGGTAAAGTTGACTGCTAAACGGGTCACATATTCCTAAAGAATTTTATGAAAGTAAAGGTTTTCCCTATTAATTAAGAAGCAGGTTGCCATGGTATTAGTTTTAGAGACACAATTTGTTAAATGTTTTACTTTTTAGCTCTCATAATTTCAACTTGATCCTCTGTTGTTGTTTTAAATCTTATTCACGAAGATGAAAGAAGCTATTTATTCCTCCCCCTCGTGTATTATAATTACAAGATAAAGGAAGATTTCATTACCTCCATTGTCAGTTGTCTTTGGGCATCTTTAGAAGCTTGTAGATGAAGTCTCAGTTCTTCTTTTTCAATCACATGCTAATAACAACATATTAAAGGAGACATGTGAAGTCTTTCCATATAAAATAAAGACTAATCTCTTTTTTAAGACATTCTAAGAGTGCATTTCAGGGGTATAGTCTATGTCGAGGCCTATAAAAAACTAACCTTCCAAAAGCCAAATATGAGTAATAAAATAGGCAGAGTATAAAATCTGTTAAGGTGTTCAGAGTATAATGAGCATGAGTCAATAATTCACATCACAAGTTTCTCAGGAGATGTAACCTCATTTTATAGAGAGAAATAATGACTCGAAAGTAGTTATTCATGATACTTAGGACAGAGAGAAGACTAAAACAGCAATCAGAACTTTAAAAGGGCAGAGACTGTGTTTATTTTGCTTAATGTATCTAGCACTTAAGAGTGCATGGTACTAGGTCAGTGCTTAACATTTGTTGAATGAATGAATGAACATACTTCTTTAAGTTTGTGCTGAAGATCTACAATCTGAGACAAGAGAGAAGAGATCTCTTCTTGGTATCGAATCAGTTCAT
>KE754047.1:226-12951 GCA_000465285.1 Eidolon helvum | reverse complement strand
CCAGACAATTCTTCAGTCATTTTAGACATCTGAGCATTAGTTTCACCTTGGAAACAAAACAAAAATTTTAAAAATGAATGTAAATGTAGGATAGGGGTTGGCAAACTATGGTGTGTGGGCCAAATCCTGTTTTATAACAAGCACTGGACTATCACGAATAGATTTTTCTTTAACATAAATTTTAAAAATAAACACAGATAACCCAATAGAGAAAAATAAAAGTTCTTCTGAAATGGGCTAATCTGGGACTTGAATGAGACAATGAAGCTAAAAACATATGACTTGTAAAGGCAAGAAAGCTAAAAGTTTTGCTTCAATCTTTTTCTTTATGAGAAAGATACATGTTCTATTTTTTTCTTTCTGAAAGACAAGAAGGCTGAAAGAGATAGGTGAATTACATATATTGCAAGTGCCAAGATGTAATCTCATTTATGTCTTTGAGAACACTTTGGAGATGTCAATAAAACTCCACAAGCAATGAAAATTAAACGTAACAAACCTAACTAAGGAACAGTTAGGAAAGGAACAGTCACAATCTGCTAAAGGTACTGAGATGCGTCTATAGGAGAGAGACTTTCTGGGAAACCTGACAAACTGAGTAGAGCCTCTAAAGCAATTCTTATAGCTTTGCATTCTTGCATAGAATATGAACCTTACATGAAATAGAACCTTTAGAATTCCCTGGAGAAATAAATCTTTATTTCATATAAAAACCTTGACACCTAAATACAAGTGGCAAAACCATTTCTCAGTGTCATATAAAACTATTTTTTTAATTTACAGAAAGCCTATAACATTTCAGAGGATGACAATAAAGAAGAAGGAGGCTTGGACCTGAGCTCTTGGGCAAGTCATTTCTTTCTTCTTTTTTTTGTAAAGTGTAAAAGATGGAAAATGATAGTGCTGATGGAGAAGATTCAATTTACATACCTTCTTGTCCTCTAATATTCTGTTAATTTAAGATATCACTTTCTGAGGCCCAGAGCCCAAATGAACTGATGTAATGTTACATCTTCTTTTTCAACATAAAAGACTATATATATTTATAGAGGAATTAAATATTTTTCTCTAGTAAAGCTGACCTTTTTCCAACTAATTTGGTTAGAAAATTATTTTAGTTACTATTATGTCAAACCAAAACATATTCCTTTATAGACGACACATAGTTGGCACTTAAGTATGCATTGCTTGTTAGGTTTTATGTCATCATTTAAGCCCTCGCTCTGCCACTTACCATTTTCTGACTCTGGTAACCATATTCTCTATAGGACTATTTCATCATCAACAACATAAGAGCTTGGGTTCCTTTCACTCGAATATACTATACTTGATAGAAATATAGGTCTTTATTTAATGATGATGGCAATTTGAAACATATTTCTTAAAAGTACATATGGTATTTTATTTAGAGTTGTGGGTTCAACATGATATTCCAAGATCTTCAGGAATTATTTAATACTGTTTCTTGAGATACTTCTACTGCAACCATTGATCTAGTTTCCAAGTTGGAGATATCCTACCAAAGAATTGCCCAAAGTCTAAGAAACAGAATGTTAGTACTTACGAAGTTCTTTAACACAGTCGCTGACAAGCTGCTGTTCCTTCTCTTCATAGGTAATAGTTTCTGTCTTTATGTGACAAGCCTTCAAGAAAAAAAGTAGCATGCAATATCTTCTGATTTTTATACTATTAACTAAAAAAACCTTTAATTCCCTTTTGAAGATAAAAATTAATCACTTACAAAGGAAAACCCCATGAAGTTTTATCTATCATAAAATGAAGGTATGGAAAAACACGTGACAAACATCTACCCCTCATTCTTCTCAGGGCCTTTACACATGCCTACTCACCCCTTCTAGCCACACATCTCTACCTGGCTAATTCCTAGCCATGGTGAAAATATCACTTGCTTAAGTAGGACTTCTCTCATTCCTCCCCATTATACAAGCTCACAGAACTTTATAATTTTCCAGCATAGTTCTTATCACAGTTGTAATTATTTAGTTATTTGTCTAAACTCTACAAGATATATATAGTCTATGTTGTGGCTTTCTCAATTTCTTCTGTTAACTTGCTGTTATCCACTTTTCAGTGGGATCTAAGTAACAAGAGAAGGCAAATACATGTGCCTTGGCTGCCACCCCCTAATTAGAATGTTAATAGCAAATCCTTAGTTATGCCATATTTCAACCTCTACACTACCTGGGCCTATAACCTTACAGCCTTTAAGGTAAAGGAAATCGAGAATTAGGTTGAATGTACCTTGGATCGAAGAACCATATTCTCTTCTTCCAGTTCCTTGAGCTTTTCCTGCAGCATGTCCAACTGCAGCAAACCCTGCGATAAGCTAAAGGACTCATTGAACCGAAGGGGTGTAGAACAGCTGGAATCAGTTTCACTCTCTTCAGAAGCAATGGAGACAATTCGAAGTAACTCATCTTTCTTGGATAGCTCATGCTGTAGTTGATTAACCTGCGCAGCAAAACGGCTTGATTTACAAGATGTTCTTTACTTTGCATTATTTACATGTAGTATAGCTTCTAATTCATAGAGCAATTGTTTCTCATCATAAAAATAAAAGCAGCTGCTAGATTTTACTGACTAAAGTAGCAAGTGCTAAAAAGAGAACAACAAA
The DNA here is from genome assembly GCA_000465285.1 of Eidolon helvum. Classification (NCBI taxonomy): domain Eukaryota; kingdom Metazoa; phylum Chordata; class Mammalia; order Chiroptera; family Pteropodidae; genus Eidolon; species Eidolon helvum. Next base: position 10,316 of record KE754047.1, on the reverse strand, counting down.
CCTCAGATACTTCTTAAACTATAATTTTAGAGCATTAACTCAACAAATACATCTTTTTCTATACTAGGTGAGAACATCCAGTTTTCATATTCTATATAATACAAATATAGGAGGAAAATTTCACATAATGATACATTCACAGCTAAAAACAAAACTAAAGAATCTTCAAAGTATCAGAATAGATCCCTACTTCAAATTCTAATCCTAAAGGCTTATACTTTTAAGCTGTATAACTCTGCATGACTTCCTAACTTTAGTTCTAGGGGATAAATATTTTAAACATAAAGTCTCAAATATTATTAAATATAATTCACTTATAAAATTTAAATAAAACTAGATAAAAATAACAAATTACAGAAAATTTGAAATTTATCCGTTCAAGTTAATAAATCAGTTCTCACTAAAACTATTTACTGCTTTGGAATAAATGCATTTTTCAAATATTTCTTTTCCTTTCTCTTTTTTCCTTTTGTTTGGGTTTTTAAATAAAGACACTTCATTTGGATATCTATTATTTGGGAATATATTAAAAAAAATAAAGTTAAGATAAGATCACACACAAAGTCCACAAAGAGTGGTGAGGATAAAGTGCTAAAATCTAAGCAGGGTGCCATAAGTACTATAGGTACTGAATACAGGCTTTATATTGACTAAGGTAGGGCCACATGAGCACTCCTCTGTATGATAACATTTCATTTCTTTACTGGTTAGTTCAATGGCTGCCAACAAAGACAACATGTACTGGTGTTATTTACCAACTATTGTCATCAATTCAGGGACACCCAGGAAAAAAATTTCTCCATTGCCAAGACCTAATTATTTCATGCAGCAAATACTCAAGCAAAGACTTACTTGATCAAAAGCTTGCCCCAACTGCTCCTCAAGGGCTTCATTCTGCTCAGACAACACATGGTTCCGCTTTAAGAGAGCCTGCCCAATTCGAGCAGCTAGCTCCAGATCACGATCTCTCTGTTAAAATACCAAATACACCTTTTCTTTGAGTACATACAAAATTAAATGGTAGTTTAGAAATTCTGTAGTCAATTCTGCTAAACACAATAGCAATGTCCTACAAAGCATCAAGATTCATTTTAATGCCCAGATACCAAAATGAACACTGGGTCTGGCACATAGGTGGTGTTTAATATATGTTGGTCAAATAGAGGACCACCACAGTTGTGAGTGCAAGAGGTATTTCTTTTCTTGGTATCAAGTGAGATTTATTGATCACCCTATTAATTAGGAAACAGCAATCCAATCTGTGAACTTAAAACTTTGGGGAATTAGAAAATCAGTGTAGGACAAGGTCTGGCACACAGTAAAAGCTCAATAATTATTTGTTAAATGCATCTGTCTACCAAACATGGTAATGATACAGAATAAGGTATTTAATATATGGGAATCAGGTAGGTATGTTAAAAAGTTTCATTGAGAACAAAACTTATATGCATTGAGAGCCAGAGGATTAGAGGAAAGCACAGCCAAGAGCCCTGCTGTCAACTGGTGCAAGAATGATGTAAAATAAAATAAGCAACAAAAAGTTTTAAGGCTACAAGGTTCTGCTTAGACTATAGAAAAAAGGGGACTCTAAAGAAGTTGGTGGCATGATGCAGGGAGGCCTACAAAAAAGCCAAGTAAAGCAAGAGTTACTCTTTCTGGGTACATGGTAATACTTAGCAAGGGCATAGGAATCCCAACAACATGGTGGAGGTGAGGATTATATTCTGAAGGATGAAAAACTGTCAATAAACATATAACTGCCTTATAAATGAGTATGAGTTCCACTTACATTACTCACTATAAATAAAATTAAGCTTCTGTCCTTTTGCCTCACAGTACATGAAAACAGATGAGTTATTTCCAAATTTTCAAGGCCCACTTATCTCATTTTCAATATAGGCTAAGTGGCATACACAAAATCACTTTGGGGAGCTGGAGGGAAGAGTAGAGAGAGGTACTTCAAGGAGAAAGACAGCTTTCCATAAAATCAACTGAAATTAAAGTATAAGGAGAGACCTCTATGACTGCCATTTGGAAGAGATACACCATACATATTGAAAATATCATGGACAAAAGGAGCTCAAATAAAAACAAAAGTCTTTGGGAAGATGTTCCAAACTGCGGATATTGATTTGCGATGGAGTTGCTTCTTAAATAGGAAGCTCTGCTACAGGTTTAATAACAACATATGCTTTTCTAGGACTGGGAGGCCAGCCAGCATCACTATAACAACAAACAAACAAGCAAACAAACAGCCCCACTCCCTCCTCAATTCACTAAACATTCTATAATTTCGTAACAATAAACTTCAAGAACCACTCTACTTTGGAATGCCAGTTGTTTCAACTGTAACAACCTTATAGAAAATAACTGAGAGCAAAGACATCATAATTTTTCATTTGATGTAAAAATTTGATAGATTCCAAACAATCTTCAAGTTTTAGCTTTTTGTACTGGAGAAAGAAAATATATATTCCTACCTCAGCCAGGAGATGTGTAACCATGTCGATGTCATTATAAGTTTTGGTCATCTGCTCCACCCTGTCTGTGCCTAGAACTAAGACAGTTAAAAAACAACTGTTTATAGAATTTAGAAATAACAGAAAAATTAAAATATTTGTAAGAACTGAAAAATAACAACAACAAAGCCAGGCTTTTACAAAAGGCCATTCAAGAGAATAAAAATATATGTGAAAAAAGAAAAGAAAAGAAACATTTCATATATTAGACACTCAGGAAATATCAAATTATTACAAATAAATGTGCATCATAAGATGAATTAACAATCAAAAGATCACAAGGCAGTCACCTGACTACCTCCTCTCCCTCTGTAAGATTAGAACTTTGGCCCACTCACACTAGAGAATGTGGGCTGGGAGAATGCATTAAACCACCGATTGTTTTATATCCCAATCTAAACTAAAGTTACTGAGGAGTGAGTTAGTGAAAGGCTATGCTGTTACAAAGGAATTCAATTAGAATTCTGTTGTGATTATCTGGAATATGTATCATCACCTACCATGTGAGCTAATATCAATCAACAAGGAAAAGGACTTGTAGGACTTTTTGTAGCTCTGCTGTGAACCATAATCTTTTTTAGCATACTTAAAAACTTTCTGATAATCTTCATATCTAGGCCTTTGCTATAAAATAAGTTGTATACTATACTATTACTTGCATAATTCAAGCCCAGTATTTCTACACTTCATAACTTAGGAATTGTCAACGTACTTGGATAATTTAGATACAAAGAGGACAAATATGACTCTAATGATTCCAGTCACAATAAGCAATATATCTTTTTAAGCTAGTGATAATGCATAATAAAAAAGGGATATTTTGACTTTGAAGTACACTACATAACAGATTTGTGTTTGATTTAGACTGATTTTAGAATTAGTTTCTAATTAGTTGTCTTGAAGAAAAAACTAAGACTTTGGAGCAGAAAAGCTGAATTCACATATTTGAGTGGGCTTGAACAAGTCATTTAACCCTTCTGATATTCAGATTTCATATTTATAATATGAAGGTGATAATACTCATCTCAGAAGGTCATTAGGAAGTTAAAATATGATTTTACTGAGCAAAACTGCAAGTATCATACAACTGTTTATAATTATTACTTTTTAAACACAACTGGTATGTATAAAATAGCCCTGGTTTTAAATTCTCTGTGAATAATTCACCAGATTGGCAGTAGATATTATAATTTAAGTCATTTGTATTTTATCAGTCCCGTCTTAAAACTTGAGGTTGCCCAAAAGATACCATTAGAGATGTTTTATTTTTATTTGAACTTTTAATTTTTCTTTTTAGCATCACTGCTTAAAATTAATCTGGGGATTACCTAGAGCTAATTATTAATGATAGTCTTATTCCTACTTAAAAGTAAAACAAAGTGCTAAGTAGATGGTACTAGGAGATAGCTTTAAAAAGTTTTAAATATAACTAAAAAGCAAACAAACAAATAACCCAAACAAAAATCTAGAAACATTTTTACTCTAAAAGAATTTATATTTATAAGTAGAGAAACTGATTCCATAATTTAACCATGAGGATAAGGGAAACAAGCTTTTGGGCCTAAGGAATCTTCACAATTTAACTATATACTATAGGTAGTATAGCAGGAACTAAGAATTAAAAATAAGGCAGATACAACTGGTAGTTATGAAATAGTCACAGGGATGTAAAGTACAGCATAGGGAATAAAGTCCCTAATATTGCAATAACTATGTATAGTGCCAGGTGGATACTAGGCTACTCAGAGAGATCACTCTGTAAATTATATAAATGTCTAACTACTATGCTGTACACTTGAAACTAAATTATATAAATGTCTAACCACTATGCTGTACACCTGAAACTATCAACTATAATTTAAAAATTTAAAAGGAGGAGGTGAGGGGAATAAGAGGTTCACATTTCCAGTTATGAAATAAATAAGTCATGGGGATGTAATGTATGGCATAGGGAATATCATCAATAATATTATAACAACATTGATTGTATGGTGTTGGATGGTTTAGACTTAACCATGGTGATCAACTTCTTTACCTAATAAATGTCGAATAACTATGGTATATGCCTAAAACTAATATAATATTGCCCCCCCCCTATATTTTAATAAAAATCTTTTTAAAAGAAAAAGATATTTGCACACACAAAAATATAAGGCAGATACAGTGTATGGTCTCCACTACTTCTGGTCTTGATAATAAGATGAAGAGGGGAAAAATTCAAAGCAATATATCTATGCTCTAAATTAACTACAGGAAACCAGCCAATAATGCAAAACCAAATTTAATGTAGGGCAGTGGGTCTCAACTCCAGATTCTGATTTACTTGATTTGGAGGCAACCACGGGCACAGGCTGCAAGTAAAAGATGCCCAGGTGTTCTGATGTGGCGCTAGGGATGAAAACCACTGACCCAGGATTAACACTGTAAGCAAGAGCCAGGAATTCTGGAGACTGAAAAGTTGGCATAAATGAAGCCATTTTAAAACATAGTCAGGGCAGCCATTCCAGAGGAACTGCATTGCATGTCCTTGAGCCTTTGAAATGTTTGAACTGAGCAAAATGACCTTTAGACTGGGCCAAAGCAGCATAACCTTCCAAAGAGCTGTTTATAAAGCTAACAGGAAAGCAGACCTCCTGACTACACGACTGAAAATTAAGAATCTTTAGCGCAGGAATAGCTAAAGAATAACTTAGTTACTTGTATCAATAGAAATTCCTTCCTTGGTTTATTAGCACCAATAGAAATTTCTTCTTTCTATTCAATGTAATTATTTCCCTTGCTTTTCTCACAAAAACCCCTTCCCTTCACCCCAAGAAGGAAACACTATTTGGGTTTCTGCCTGAATCAGTGCTTCATAAACAGCTATTCCTTGTGATCTCAAATAAACACTTATTGTTTCTCACCTTGGCCTTTTATTTCCAGATTAAGACGACTCAGTTAAAAACAGTTTTTATACAACTGATTTAAAAAATATATGACATGGCTTCAATTACATAACTGACCAGAGTTGAAGTGGCAAATTTCATTTGAAGTAAAACCAGTTAAGGATGTAAAAAACAGCTGTGAGTTACAAGTCACACATGATGAAAGGGGAAGAGAAAATGAAGGACACAGTGATACAGAAATGTAAAGAATAAAACATGTTTTAATGGAGAACCTAAATGTATTTCCTATAAATGCTTACCATCTGTCACAGTCTGAAAATGTAAAGCTGAGCCTTAAGAAGTTAATTTAGTTTAATGATCTTATTTTCTTATATGAAGAATCTTGATTGAGAGGAATTATATAACATGTCCAATACCACAAAGCAAGCCTTTAGTGGCAAAGCCAGGATAATAATGAGGTGACAACAACCCCCATTCCCAAGGTCATAAAAAAAAAACAACAAAAAACTTGGGTGTGCTCATTCCCGGTAATGGGCTCCAACACCATTCTGCTGTTTCTGCCAGGTCCTAAGATCAAAAGGCCTTTATCTGATGAAATACTAGAGTATCCCCATGTTATTAAACAGCATAGATCCCAATTTTGTTCCTTAAAATGTGAGCATATCTTTATACAAGAGAGGCTGGAAGGATACACATTAAAATGTAAATAGTGGTTACCTCAAGGTGGGGGTTATGGTTGATCTATTGTTTTGTTTTTGGATTTTTTGCTTATTTTCCATGAAGAACAAATGTTATCTTGGCAATTAAAAAACTGCAGCTCTTGTTAAGAGGTTTCAAAAAGCAAAAATGAATTTTAAAATGTTTAAATATATATTATGGCAAAGAAGTTAGATAATGCAACCAGAATTCTCCAATTCTTATGTTTTATGTGAAATAGGCTCTATACTACCAAATCCCAAAGGCTGGGCCACCTCAATGAGAGTTGCTAATTGATGTCAGTCACCAAGTACATAGGAACACAATGGATTCCCCTCTGCAGCCTAATGAGTTCTGTCTCCTCTTCCTTATCACAATACTCCTGCCAAAAGCTTGCTGCTTGGGAGGATTCCAAAAGCACTCAGAGAAAAGCTCTTTCCCGTTCTACTGGCATTTAGGTGTGATTAAATGCTTCCAAGGCCATAGACTAATTCTTCACTGTAATTGTTACCAGGAATGTACAGATAGTCAAGCAGACTGACTTTTATTCTCATCAATCCTATCAAATCCTGTTTTCCCTTTGGCTATCAGCTGTTAAAACAGAAATAGGTTGGGGGGCTGGGAGAATGAGGTGAGGGGTTAAAGAAGTACAAATTAGTAGTTGATAGATGGTCACTTTGGGGATTGAGAGCATGGGACAGGGAATGCAGTTAGCATTAATTAAACGGCTAGGTGGAAAACCAGAGGAGAGAAGAAGCAACTAGGGGGATTGTTTTATAAACCCCCCCCATGTCTAACTGATGTACTGTATACTTGAAACTAATTAAAAGTTTAAAAATGGTAAAAAAAAAAAATAGAAATATGTTAAATGGTACAGAAATTAGCAATGCTTCTTGCTTGTTTCTAGACATGAACTTGCCTAACCTAACTCTCAAAAAAAAATTTATACTACAAGGAGATGATAAATATTTTTACAGAACAATTCTGCAACTTGATTTCGGAAGGTTGTTAATTAATGTTCAACATTTCTGGTGTAATATCTACAGAACCCAATGTGCCTGAAACAAATATGGGGGGTAATATACATAAGCACTTCACTTGTCCTTACTTTATGTTCTAATTGCATAATTTCATATCGACTACCTCAATCTCACATTTTTTCAGGATGGGAAATGTCAATGTTAATCCATTTTGATATCCCTGTCATTCATATGAGATAGTGCTCGATAGTTCTCTCAGATGATCCTTTCAAGATCTAGAGTTTTCCCCACAATTACTGAATTTTAAAAAGACTTCTCATCTTTCATCACTCTCCCACACCCAAAAGCAAACACAAAAACACCATCCATGTGGCACAGTAAAAGATGCAATAGCTCTCTCTTGACAACTGGAGAAAGGTCTTGAGAAGCAACTGCAGCTCTTGTTATTACAATACAAAGAACATTTCTGCAATATAAAAAACTGCTTTCAAAAGAACTGAGAAAAAAGAAGACTGATGACATATACCATCTATATATTGTATATATAAGGCAGCCTTTCTCAACAGGGTTCCAGGGAGAATTTAAACCCTATAGATGATTTGAGTGACGATGTTCTCAATTCTCCCATGGATAATACTTAGCTAGTACATGATGCATAGGTGATAAGGCAATCAATCCATTATATAATAGATGTTTTAGGGCATATGGCTTAATTCTTTTGTGGAACTGGTTGAGAAGGTTAGAGAGAGGAAGTATATATCAGCTTATTTCTACAACCTTATGTTTAATGCTTCCTGAGCATTATATCAGTTATATTTCCTTTTCTGCTAATACAAGTCAATAATTTTTGAGGCACAGCTTTTGAGGAAAAGTATTAACTACCAATTAGAAATAATAATGTCTATATTTCTCTGCACAATTGTATTTCTAATTCCTTCAATTCTTTAATTAATGTCAACTGTTGAAGTGAAAATAGTATAATTCAACTAAAGGAACAGGAGAGTTTTTCAGAACCCAGGAGTATGGATCTGTATCATCCTATTAATCTCAAGTTTTAAATTGTTCCCTTGAACATTATGTTTTGTTTTGTATAAAGTCTTGAAAATCAAGTATTTTAGAATTTTCTTATCTTTTATTTTTCAGTTTTTTTAATTTAAAATTCATCTTAGAAATACCTCCATTAAGTCATGATCCTTAGACATTATTCTAGCACAGTTCTGCCCTTCTCCCCAGTGACTTATAGGACAAAGAACAAGTAAACTAAAGGGCACTTTCTGTGCCATTTTATCAAAAGAATGACAAACTAAATTTACCATAATGAAACCTCAGTTTGAAAATTTCTTCTCGCAAATCTAAAAACTCATAGAATGAAGGGAAATGGAAATAAAAAATAGTGTTCCTTCTAAAAAGCATTTTCCAGAAAATCTCAAGCAACTTCTCAAACTAGAAATTTAGGAAAACCCTAAGAGCCTTAATTTAATAGTTAGCTACTTAAAAGAATTATTGAGGACTGAAATACAGTTTTATTTGAGTTTCTTGATAGTCCAATTCAAGTTCAAACAACGTTTAAAATTCTTTTTCTGAAAGTAACCTGGTTCTAGGGAACTATCAAAAGCAAGTTAATGATTACTATGAAAATGAGTATTTCACAACAATCATTCTCTACCTACAGTCTTTAAAAACACTGAAGCATTCACTGAGAAAATGTCTAGGACCTGATGCAACCTCATATCTAACTCAAACGGAGAGAATTTCACAAACATATCAATGTCGAACTTACAGATTTTTATTATATATTCTAATAGCTATTATGTACATGATATTTTTATAGTGAATGAATAAAAAAAAAAGTAAGCTCAGCCTGAGTGCATATTTTTGGAATGAGGTGAAAAACAAAAAGTTCTCCATACTTTAAAGTTTAAAAAGTGTTCTATTTAATTTTGTCACTTATAAGAGCTTGGTATAAAACATGTTTTAGTACAAACATGGCTTATTAGCCTCTCACTGAAATATTCTCTGTGAATCCTTAAATAATGAAGACTGCTATATAGTGTGCACTTATTTCTCCTTGGCATTATTAAAACTACTCATGTATTTAAGAACTATCCTTAATGACTCACAGTTTCTGTAACTATGTTTAAAAGAAAAGAGTTAAAAAGCTCATGGGTCGGGATAACAAACCATTGGGAAAATAAATGTTGAGAGATATAAAGGAATATTAAAATTTTAAATGGTTTCACCATTTCTTAAGTTCTCCTTTCTAATCAGTCTGAGGAAAATATCAAGTAAAAGATGAGAGAAATGGAAACATCGAGTATGCTTGCAATCCTAGACACTCAGAGTCATAAGAATAACAAACTTTCTGCATTCAGACCTTGTTAAATCAGTTTGAGTTAAAGTCTCTAAACAATGAACAATAGGGATATCAGATGCTTTAAAAGTCAACACTAAGTTATTCCTGATTTTTATTTCAATGGACAAACTCTAAAAGGATAAAAAAAATACTCACTCATATAACGGAAAGTCTCTTCAGCAAGGACTGGAGAAAGTGTATCAGATGCATGCTGCTGCTGCTGTGGGGACTGAGTCCAGTCTTGATTTTCATAGAGAAACAGAGAGTCCACTCTTAGCCTGTACTGGGGTAGCTGTTCTTCTAGCAGACTCACCAGCTCAACTTCAGGCAGATCTTCATTGGAGCAGACATCTAAAGAAGAGAGTCCATGTAAATGAATCTAAGATATTTCAGTTTCTAGGTTACAGAGAAAAATCAGCAAAATTAGTTTTACAAAAGTAGGATCCCCAAAGATACATTAACCACATCATTTCTCCACTGATTTTTATTAATATATTCTGATACTAGTTGGTCTTTCCACAGGTTTCTTTATTATGAGAACTTCTATAGTAAAAATAATACCATGAATTTTAATTACACCCTATCTAAAAATATACTGCATAGTGAATATAACTATGTTTTTAAAATTTAAAATAAATTTAGACAAATTTCTTATTT
>KE754046.1:0-23770 GCA_000465285.1 Eidolon helvum | reverse complement strand
TACTTGTATTTGTTTTATACATTTTTAGTTATTTATACATATTTAAACAGGTTTGTTGAGACATAGTTGATGTATAGTATTTTGCTTTTAGGTTGGTGATAAAATTGAGAATCAACAAATAGAATTAAATATTATAATTATGTAAATATTTTTCACTGAAGAATAATATTTCTGGCATCAGGATCCAGCTATCAAAACCAATTCTAAAATATACTTAGTAGCTTCTGGTTTTTTAATCCTAGATTCTCAAAATTCTTGGTCTCCTTTTCTAGTTTTTTAAAACTTTGTTTTTGAATAATTGGAAATTCATATAGATCTACACATATTTTTAATTTGCTTTCAAACTTTATATAAAGATTGACCAGGCAAAAATTATGGTTTTAATATAATTTTCTGTTAGAAATCGTATTCAATTCTGCTGAATACAATTCTGTTGCTAATTTGAATATTATTCTTTTAGGAAATTTTGTTTTTCTCATTAATAATGTTATTTTCTCTTAATTGTTAGAATTAAAATTTCATAGCATTTTATCTAAGTGTGGTGCTTTGGTCACTTATCCTGCTTGGTCTATGTGGGCCCGTTCATCAATCTTTTTTTTCTAACTTTGAGAACTTTCTTCTCATAAATCCTCCCCTGAGTTTGCTGAAAGTATTCTTAAGGCAGATGTTAGACTCAAAGTTGGACTCCATGAATCTTAGTTTTTATCTTGTATTTTTCATTTGTACCTTTATGAGGAGATCTTTGATATTACTATTGTATCACCAACTTGTTTCACATTTGTGACCATTTTATTAATTTCTTATATGTTTTGTTCTCTGACTACTGTTTTTTGGTAGTAGTCTGGGCTTATTTTATAGATACATTATCCTCTTAAATACCTCTAACATGAGTAATATGAATTATTAAGAGTTCATTTATCTTTCTTATCTTGAGTGTTAGGTCTGTTCATATTAATCTTTTTCTCTTTTGAAATATTCAAATAACTATGTTGATTAATAGAAGTGGCTGGTACTGCTTCATCTATAAAAGATTAGGATTGATTTCTCAACAGGCCTTCTTAAATTAGGTGGGTGACTGCAGATTAGCATAAGTAAGCAGGTGATGGTAAGTAGTTGGATTGTTTCAGGCATTTGGTGGAAAACATACAAGCAGGTTTTTTTCCTCTCCCATAGTTGCCAAAATAAGGAATGCTTTTACTTTGGCAGCAGAGATATTTAAAGTTTTTACTCTTGGATAGAGCTATATTGTCTTCCTTCTTTCTACTGTATTTCCTTCCTTTTCCCAAATATACAAAGCAGGAATCTCCAGTAGGTTTCTCATATCCTCTAGAAAAAATTCTCTGAGGCCTGGTGTGGGCAGTTGAAAGAAGGAATAGCCTGAGTGACTCAAATTTTTGTGCTCAGCTCTTCAGTTATTTATGTTCCTATTTGATCAGTGATGCACCACTGCTCTTCAGTGTTTTGACTCTGACCTCGAAGCATCTTCTAGAGATTTCTGGAAAGAATTTATATTAGACTGTGATCACCTCTGTGGTTGCATCTCTAAGATACCAACCCATTTTATCTTTACAGCAACCTTTGATACTGGTACTACCATTGTCCTTATTTTAAAACTGTAGATTAAGACACTATGCACCTGATTGGTCATACAGCAAATAAAGAACAGAGACATGGCTTGATATACTGGTGCATTCTATGAAGTAAGTGCATATAAGTGTTTACTATTATTATCAAATTGATCTAAGACATGCCATTCTTAGTTAGAAATTATGAAATTTTTATAAGTTTCATTTATACATAAGTATTTTATAAAAAAGATTGTATCAATAGAGACCATTTCTTATGTCTACAGTCTTCATTGTACATGCTGAACAGTACAATATGGCAACCACTAGCTACGTATGCCTATTTACATGTATATTTGATTTAATTAAAATTAAATGAAATTAAAAGCTCATTTTTGATTAGGAGAGATCTTTTTGCCACACATTTTGCTCAATCTGGGCCTGGTTAGTGTGGATACCAGAAAGAGTGAACAAGAGAGAAATGGGAACCACAAGGATGTTAGTGATAGACTCCTCATATCCTGCAGACTTACCCAGGACAGACTTACCCAGGACAGACTTAACTCTGAGTGGATTTTGTACTTATTATCTTTATCAGTGTCTTCTGATAATAGTCAGCTTTCTAGACCCAACACCAGACCTATGGAACTAAAATCACTAAGTGTGGGACTTGGGAATCTGTATTTTTAACCAGATTCCCTAGGCTTTCTATGGATGCTGGGTTTTGAAAGCAGTTAAACTAAGTGGATAACATTTAGATTTTGTCACTGTTCATGAGAATTTTGTGTGCCACTCACATTCTCAATATTTGTGTCATCATTTTTCAGGTAATTAGCTTTAGTTCTATCACAGTGATTAATATTAGCTATTAATTTATACCATTGTTTGAATGTTTGAAAAATAAAACAAATTATACATGTGTGATTACTGTTCATTTTATAAATTATTAATCTGTTTTGGCATATTATTAACTCAATAGATTTTTGTTCAAATGATAATGGTTATCTACTATTTATAATGGCATTAGTTCTGATTTTAGAAGACATCAGTGAATTATAATGTTATAAGAAAAATTAAGCAATTGTAGATATTGTCAAAATTTTGGAAAAGATAAACAATTCCTAATAGTTGAGTTCTCAAAAAAATTTTAAAAAGAATATTTATATCATTTAAGCTATGTTTGAATATTTTAAACATTTCATAGAGCCACTACAATTTAATTGATAGTTAAGTTATGAAACTTCATTTTCTGTCAATAGCTTGGAAGAAAATAATTAAGTTATATCCAAATACCTGCTATAGAACTACAACTTCTTTGTGAAAATTTGTAACTGTACAGTAACAAGGAAGGGTGGTAGTACTGAAAACTGTGCCAAATAAAACACTCAATACAAGATCCAAAGGGGGAAAAAAATCAAATACTTGTTAATATAGAGTATTTTGAATGATTTGTTTTTAAGAGTATAGTTTGTAGGAGAATGTTTTCAAGACCATTGGGTAAGTAAAAATTCTTAAATAGAACACAAAAATGCATGAGCTGGAAAAGGATATATCAGAAATAAGATGTATTCATCGACAACATTAAGAAGGTGATTCTTAATTTCAAGCCATATAACCAGAAGTATATTTGAAAGATATATAAGCAATAAAGAGCTTAGAAAACATGAAGAACTTACATAAATCAAAAAGTAGAAACAAACCATCTCACAGAAATAGGCAAAATAATTCAATAGTCACTTCATGAAAAACAGATAGACGCCAATAGCCAATAAATATACAAAGGCATGTTCAACCCTTTAACCATCAAATAAATGCAAACTAAAACTATAGTGAAATAACACCACACACACAAATGGATAGCTAAAATCTAGACATACATGAATAAATACATAAAAAATTAAAACAGGCAATGGTCAATAGTGGCAAGAATGTGAAGCAATCGACAAACTCATATGCTAGAAGTAATACCATCAAGTGGTGCAAAATTCTACCAAGTTGTGATATTGTAAACTGGTTCAACTTTTTTGGAATGTTGTCACTGTTTTCTAAAACTGAATATATAACTGATTACTAAAGCATTTCACTCCCAGACGTACAAAAGTGCACACATATATACCACACAACACATGCACAAGAATGTTAATGGCAACTTTATTTATAATAGCTTCATGTTGGAAACTATCCAGATTTCCATTAACTGTAAAATAAATTGTTATATATTTATGAAATGAGTACCCTGTAGCTATTAAAAATAAAAAAGGATAAATCTCACAAGTATAATACTGAGCAAAAGAAGCAAACACAAAATAGTATAATATTGTATGATCTCCTTTATATCAAGTTCAAAAATAGACAAAATTTGCATTTCAAAAGATGTCAGGATAATGGCTTCTTTGGGAAAAGAGGGCAATTGGGACAGTGCAAAAGGAGGTCCTCTGAAATACTTGTTTCTATTTGTTTAACTGGATAATGGGTTCATAATTTTATTTACTTTGTGGAGTTATTCAGCTATAGACTTATAATTTGTACTTTTCTTATGAAGATTATACTTCAATAAAAATTAAATAATTTAGCTTGTGATATTATTATTGTGCAGCTCAACAAATATAGTCCAGATGCAAAGAAGTTAATCAACAAATTTGACTGAAAGAATTTTAAACTTGTGGTACATTTAATGAAAATAATTTTCTCATTGCCTGACATGGTTCCACTTATACTAGTTTAAAACAACATAAAATAATGTTAAATAAAAAAGATAATAGTTTAGAAGAATCTCTAAATCCTGTCATTTAACTGATAGTGCAAAGTTCTTAGTAATATTGTGTGTGTATATTTTACTTTAGTAAAATATATTTCAATTCACAAAATGTTTATTGAAGTCTTAAATGTGCAAGAGGCACTGTGAGAAAGATAAAAATCAGATACAGACCTAACATTTATCTAGAAGAAAGAGTCATCTAAGTAGATATTTAAGGAACATTTACTTTTTTATATTTAATATATTTTCACACTTTGATATATAATTTAAATACTAGACTTAATGTAATCATTATTACGAGGTTCCAATGTCTGTGTCCTTTATATGTTTAAAGAAAAGGGAAATCTCTTTAATTTAAAGATGAAATTCATGGCAGAAGTTTAAAAAATTGTATCAGTGTGAAAGCTACTGAAAAAGATTTTAAGGGACTGGGGAATGGCTGTACTTGTTACAGGAAACGATTAAGGGTAAGGGCGAGACAAGGGCTCTCCAGGAAAAGATGATTACTTGAGCTGAAAAGGAACTGTTATTTGGAAAACCGGGGTATTTCCAAATAACAGCTGGTCATACTCTTAGCTAGTTTTGTAAAATAAAAATCCAAAAGAAATGTAAGACAAGATTTAGAAGTTAATGGGCTACTTTATGAAGTCTTTACTTTTTTAAATAAGGTGAATATTATGTATTTAATTGTTAGGCTCTCATAGAAGGATCTCTTTGAAAAGTTTTGGTTTGAGATAATTTGTTTATGAGTATTAAACTACTACTGACATTTTGTAAATTAAAAAGGAAGGCTTATAGTAAATTAACCTTTTAGGAAGTTATGATAATAATCTAGATGAGAATGAATAAGAAAATCGCCCTGAATGATAAAAGCAGGAATAAAAAAAAAGAAAAATCCAAAGGCTATTGTAGAATATCAGTCCTAGTTTTTTTTTTGCTTGTTTTTTTTTAATTGAGGTGTAATTGACATACATTATATTAATTTTAGACATGATGTAATGATTCGATATTTATGTTATGAAATGATCATCACAATAAAGATAGTTAACATTAGTTACCATCTACAGTTAACATTTATTTTCTTATGGTGAGACCTTTTAAGATCTACTCTCTTATCAACTATAAATATGTGATGCAGTATTATTAACCATAGTCACCATACTTTACATTATAGCCCTATGACTTATTCATTTTATAACTGGAAGTTTGCACCCCTGAACCCTTCACACATTTCTCCCAATCTTCACCCTGTACGTCTGGCAACCACCAATTTGTTCTCTGTAGCTCTGAGTTTTTTTTTCTTCTAGATTCTACATATAAATGAGATCAAATGGTATTTGTCTTTCTCTGTCTGACTTATTTCTCTTAGCATAATGCCCTAAGTCCAAGATCCATCTAAGTTGCTGCAAATAACAAAATTTCATTCCTTTTTTATGAATGAATAGTATTTTGTTATTGTGTGTGTGTGTGTGTGTGTGTGTGTATCTCACATTTTTATTGTCCATTTATCTATTGATGGACACTTAGGTTGTTTTCATATCTTGACTATTTTAAATAATGCTGCAGTAAACACTGGGTGCATATGTGTTTTTAAGTTAGTATTTTTATTTTTTTTGGAAAAATACCCAGAGGTCCTAGTGTTTGATTGAACATCAGAGAAGAGAAACTGAAGTTTAAAATAACTTCAGAGTTTGAGGTGTATGTGAGTAGGTATGAAGTAGTGAAAAGGATAGACCTAGCCAAATCAACAAATGGATTTTTTTCTTCATGTTCATAGAAACTTGTCAATGAATAAATAGAGATTAGAAGGTAGATGGAATTAAGTGTAGAGAAGGGTAAAGGGAAACGATTTTCTTTTTTTGAGTTAAATAAATGCTTTATTTTTCTTGTATCACAATTTTTAAAACATTTTTTATACTTCAAATGTTTTATATTTTATTTTGTTGAGAAGCAAGTTAATATTTGGTATTGTTTTCAAATACTTTTCCAAATATAATTTTTGCTGGTGTTATAATTGATATATATTTTTGTGAAGATGGGGTTTGTTAAGTCTAAGAGAATGTGAAGACTTTTGTATTGCTTGAGTTATTTAAATTTAAATTATTTAATTATTTTTTTAAAAATTTACTTTAAATATCAATGTGTCCAAATATGATTGCTCTTGTTTTTCTTTTCATGTAAATTTTTTTATGTTATCGCATTTATATCATCTCATTTTCGAGGTAAATCCTTCTTACCCATTTCTGTGTTGAGAGCTATTCATCATCCAGTTCTGGAAATAAGGTCTAATGTTAACCAGGTCAGTTTGTTGTACTTTTGATTTTCCTCTCTATTTTAGATCCTTTCCTTTGGATGTCAAACAAGCTTATTATTTTCCAAAGTCTCAAACTGCTAGCCCTTGGCTTGCCACATTTCTGTGCATTTAGTGAAAAATTCTCTAAAGATCAGAATTTATATAATTTTACTTTCTTATTATTTTCTTACTCTTTAAAATTTTGTAATATGACAATGAAATTGTACTCTCAAATCATTAAAGTTATTTTAGTCTTCAAATGGAAGATCTATAATCCTTCCTTCTTTGACTTTCTTCAACATTTATGCCTGTTGATTTCTCTTTCTTGAAAATCAGTTTCATGTAGCCTCAGATCTTCTCCATGCTCTTTGATGATTCTCTTATTTCATATTCCACGTTGGGCCTTCTCTTTATATAATCTTCCACTGATAGTTAAGCCACCTCCACTATCATTTTGTGTGACACTGTGACACAGTTTTTTTTTCCTATTACATTCCAAGATGAATGCAAATCTGCATTTGTATTAACAGCTTTCTGTGAATAACATGCTCACTTTTCAAACTTAGTAAATTCATAAACAAACTTATTTTCTTTTCAATATCTGATATTTCTCTAGCTTATTTCTGTTCTTTAAGTCACACTGCTACTTGTTTTGCTCTACTTGTTTATTTTTTTTCCAAAACATTTTGAGATCATTATGTATTAAAGAGTTAGTGGGAGAGACAGACATGTAAATAAATTCTCAGATAGAATGAAAGCAGATTAGAGTTGGAGTTGGAGACTATGGCCAGGTGATTACAGGACTTCTGAGAAACTCTGTGGCATGTAGCAGAACTCCATCAACTGGAAGAATGGAACATCTTTAGTGCCTTATTGGATAAGGCTTGCTCTACTTGTTAACTCTTTCAGACCTCCGAGTTGTAAGCATCTGAGCCCCAAGGGATTCTGCAGTTATCTGACTTCTTCTATATCTCTCAGAAATCTCTGGGCAGAGAGAAAAAGGCTCACTGTAGGCAGCCAAAGCAGACACATTTGAGTTAAACTTAACAAAAAGCTAGCCTATGCTGGTCAAAAATACTTAGAGCTAGTTGCTGTGGTCATTGCCAAAATAAGAGATGAGTGGAGAGAATGTAAAGCACTGTGTAGAAAATGTCTCACTCACTGTAATTATCCTACACTTTCACAGACCAGATTACTTTCCCACTTGCATATTTTGATCAAACTGATCTCTAATTTCAGGAGCCCCTTATCCCAGTTCTGCCTATCCTAATCCCACCTATCCTTTAATTCTCAGCTAATATTATCTGTTGTTGATTTTACCCCATTAATAGAAAGCTATTTCTTCCCTTGATTTTTATATCCCAATACAGGAATCTCTGGTTGCTCTAATGAAGTGAAGTTTTGTTAAAAACAAGAATATTTTTCTCTTTGAAGGGTTTGATTCTATCCTAGCTAGTGAATTTGAAAAAGTTTGTCACAAAATATTATGTTTGTGACCAGTTATTATTACCATTTGAGCCTCAATTGTCTCATCTATGTAACATGGGTTAATATCTATTTTACTGAATTATTTCAAGTTTTAAATAATAAACTATAAGTAATGTGCTTACACAGAATAAATGTTCTCTAAAATTTCTCTTTCCACTAGCAAGACCACCAGACTAGGCAATTGATCATTTTTTTTTCTTTATGTTACTGTGAAGTAATTCATCGCAAATTTAGTTGTTCACAGCTAAGCAATGTTTTGCTCTCCAGTGAGGATGACATTTTATTTCCACTTGACCTGAGTCCCTGATTACCACAGAGATCATATTGTAACCACTGCGGGAAAGGGTTATATAGCTTTGGGATGAAGCTGATGCTGAGGCAGACAGCAGAGAGCAGAATAACCCCACTGACTGTCCTGCTTCTGGAGCCTGCTCTATCTCTCAACTTCTAATGTGAAATTTGTCAGGTCTGTTTGAGTTGGGTTTTCGTCCTCGCTGTTTAAAGTATCTAAAATGATACATATTTTAATTTAGTTTTACTGATGTCTTTCCATTTATTTTAGGCTCTGCCTCTGTCCCCTCCATTAAAGCAGGTGTTGGCAAATAATAAACTTCAGGAAGCATAAAAAGCCTCAGAGAGACATGACCCAAGGTTCAGGGTGGGACAACTTGGGTCCCTTCCACTGTGCACAGCATTTGTTCTGCTTTCAGTGCTGCCCACAGCACCTGAAGCTTCACATCCCTGGAGGCTACTGCCCATATGTTCACCTTTATTACCAACCTGCAGTTTCCAGGCATCTGCTAAATTACAATTCTGTGTGCTCAAAAGTGATTTCATTTGTGTAAAATAAAGAGACTCTTTGCCCCTCATTAAGTTAGAATGCCATTTCATCAAAGTGTAGAGTTTGCGTATAGGTATATTAAAAGAATCTAAGAGCGAGAGGATTAGAAGCTTATGTGTGCAGTTAGAAGGTGAGGAATCAGGTTGTGTTCATGTGTGCTTATTGTTCTTTTTCAAAACAATAAAGCGATTCTCTTCTCAAGGAGGAAAGGAAGTTTCAATAATGTAGAATTAGCTTTGCTTCTGTCTAGAGCCCATATGTCTTCTTAACCCCAAGGAATATATCACGAAGTATGTAGGAGAATGTTGGCAACATATAAAATGCTATAAAGGCCACAGAGCTACAGATGGTCTCCAATCCTACGCAAGCTGATTCTTCACGCTAGCTTCCTTTCTGCAAAGCTTCTAGCTTGTTCTATAGCGATACCTGATTAGATAGCAGTGCCTGCAACATTCTTGGCTGTCCTTTTTTTCTTTGGTTAACTTCTCTTGTCAGTGCAGTTGAGTTATCAAATGGCATAAGTGTTATGTCAATAGCATTTCAATGTAAAACATTAGCCATGCAAAGACTAAGGCAAATTGTTTTCCAACTAACTGCTGGCAGCCTGCTCTTATAGATTAAGACCAGGTCTCTTCACAAAGCACTGAAGCAGCAAATTTAAAAGGAGGCAAATAGAACATAGGCTATTCGGCATCAGAGATAAAACAGTTCATTACCTGGTTAATGTTTGCATTTTCCTGGTTTAAAGCAAGCATAAAATTACAGTTAACAAAATGACACTTAATAGGCACTGGACATTTCAAGAGAAATGTAGGTTTTAAAGATGTTTCTCTTCTATTCCTGGAAAAATTACAGGGAACGGGAGAGAAATTTTGAGGTACAAATCTCCAAAGCAGAAAATATAGGGGAAATAACTAGAGTCTAGCCCCAAATCTATGAATTGTTAATTATGGACATCTGGGAAAGCCACTTTCTTCCTCACAGGAAGTTATTTTTCAACTTTATTATACAGAAATTAAAACAGCTATCTCTCTATTGCACAGGTTGTGGCAAAATTGAAATTAAGTCACATCTGTAAAAGTGCATTAAAATCTCTAAAGCATAATAGCAAAATTTAAGCCACTCTTTTATCATGAAGATCTGCTACATTACCTTGAGTTTGCAATCTCAGTGTAAGAACCTGAGAGCAACAAAGACATAGAACATGCAGCTGAGACTGAGACAGTGATGATTTACAAATACATTATATTTAATGTAACTCAGCCTCTCAGAGTGAAGAAGCACTTTAGAAACTATCTAGTCCATCTATAGTTAGAGTCCTGTACCTCTCTGTGAAGGAATTTTTCTGCCTGTATTTGGACACATCCTGTGATAAGTAGTTCAGTACTTATTTGAGTTGAATCTCTGTTCTTTGAAGTGAACTGTATCATGCTATAGGTAAAGCACAGGTTTTTTTTTTTTTTGGTTTGTTTTGTTTTTTAAGATGGTGCAAGACCTTGCTTTGCCACTTGTTCTCCTAATACTAGGCAAGTTGGTCTCAGTTTCAGTTGCCTCATTTATAAAGGTGTAATAATAATGTTAAACATGTCGTAGGGTTTTTATGACTACTCAAGTCCTTTACAGATGCTAGTGATTATTCTGAACTGAGAATTTATTATCTTACTAGGTATATTATTTATTGACTCATGTGCAGTGATGATGTAGTGCTAAAGATGATATGTGCCATTAAGTACCTTTCAGAAATGTACCATTCATAAATGTTATCTTGAAAAAGAAGGTTATTCCACTTACACTGAGAGAAATGAGGGATTATAAGTGAACTCTGAAATTCCCTTAACATAGCTTTAAATGCCACTGTGTATTTTCTTTAAAACATAATACAACAACCAAGAAAAAAAGGTGTTCAAACATCAATATTTGTCAGTAATTCATAGACTAGAGTGAAGGCCAGTAATCCTACTTTCAAAAAGGGAATGGTAAAGTTGTTTGATGAGACTAGACACAGGCAACAGTGAAACCAAAATTGTAATGTGTGGACAATTTATCCTGCTATGCTTCCACCTGTCTCTTGCATTTCTCTTGATTCTCAGTGTTAGTCAGGGTTCTTACCTTCCCACGCCCTTTTCTGTATCCACAATAAGCAAGGAACTTCTGTTTGTTAGTAGAGGCCTCAACTAATTTAATGGAAGTCAACAATAACAAAAAGATATTTATTATTCTCCCTACCATTCATGCCTGCACACAGACCCTTTGCAGCATCGGCAAGCACTTTAACCTAGCCTTGGCCAGTTAGAAATAATCATTCAAAATTTTGAATTAGAAACTTCTGATGCAAAGAAACAAAAACACTAGCAAATTTATTCTTGTCATGCCATTAATGAAGATTGTAACACTCAACTACATGTCCACAAATAGTTCCCTTATTTCATCCATTACAAGGATTTTCACTAAATATATATGTAATTTCGCTGTTTAATGATTTATATATATTTTACCACATTCTAATATTTTTTCTACTATAAGATTTCCTGTTTTACTTTTTAGATATAAGTATTACTTCACTTTTACAAATGGTTTTACAAATTTTCCATCTTGAAAAAAAGAATTAAGCTCACTCCTACATACTTCCACAAAGTTTGTTTATCAGTATTCACCTGTTAATTAACACAGTGCTTAGCAGGGTATGCATGATTAGCCAAAGGGCCTGAACTGATGTAATAATTGACCTTGTCTCTCTGAGATCCCTAGCATTATTTTAGATGCTCAGTACGTTAAGGTCCTATTTTTAATTCTCAGCTTGTGGGAAAAGACATGTGTCTTAAGTCGTAATGCTTGAAATTCACCTGATTCTAAGAACTGAGTTTCTTTACAAATTCATAGGCCTTGAAAGAGTGATCAGATATTCTTGAGGGAAGTCTTTCTTATACCATTAAAGATCCATACTGTGAATCATTTCCCAAAGACTGCTATTGTCTCAGTTTCTGCATATGAGATGTATATACATACATACATATACAATAAATTCTTACTAAATACTATTTTATTTTAATTTTGATGGTATTTAATTTTGCTATTTCTGGATTTTTGAAAAAAATATATATATATTATCGGGGAACGGCAAAATAAGTATTATTCCATTGGTTGCATATGTGAATAAAGTAAAGAATGAAAGTAAATAAAGTAAGGTTGTAAAATTCTAGAAAAATTCCTAGATTTACTCTTTTATAAAATAATAAGTGAAAAAGTAGTAGCACATTACTGAGGGAATGGCAGAGATTAGTGTAATCATCAAAGGCTTGAAAGATTTAGATGTGATTATTTGTATCACATAGACATTTAATTCTCCAGTTTGCTGATTATAGAAGATAAATGAGACATGGAGAATGATGATGAATTGTTTTAAGCCTAATCTGTTGGTGACTTTCATTACGGACCTTATATTCTTGTGGTATTCTTGCTGGAACAAATCAATATTGTCTTACATACCTGATTTGAAATCGTTGATCTCACCAATTTTTCTCTATACTAGGTAGACTTGAACTTTAAAAGTAATTTGTTTTCATCCAATAGGTGAATAAGGCACCTTCACCATCATGTTTTGGAGCACAACTACCACTTATTTCTGTGCCACAATTTAGTTTGTAGTGGCATTGAAAATCCCACTATCCCATGACAAGACATTAAGTTGGTTCACTATTTTAATAATATACTGATCATGGGAACTGGAGAATAAGAAGTAATAGGAATAAAGTTGCCTTGGTTAGACTTATTTCAGTAAAGTGTCTGCTGATCACTATGAGAGTGTCACCACTAAAGTGAATGACCAGTTCTTTTTCTAAGAAAGATAAATAACATTATGTTTATATCTTTTATTTTATGTGCAACACATATTAGGTTTGAGGATGTTGCTCATAGTAATTGACCTAGTGTTCTAAAATGCTGCTAGCTTTAATGGATCTAGGCTGCATTATATTCTATGCCAATTTATCCATTATGACCCACTGGATCTTTTGGTAGTTGAAAGCTCTTTGGCCGACTGTAGCGTTGTAGAGAATCTGTAGCAAACACAATAGGACAAATCACATCAGAATGTCCCTGTGTTTTGAAATGATTCCAAAATTTCTTGAG
The DNA here is from genome assembly GCA_000465285.1 of Eidolon helvum. NCBI lineage: Eukaryota > Metazoa > Chordata > Mammalia > Chiroptera > Pteropodidae > Eidolon > Eidolon helvum. The sequence continues at coordinate 10,697 of KE754046.1, read as the reverse complement.
TAAATAACCATCTTGCTCCTCAGAAATATGCCTTCGCTACTCCTGCCACCTCACATATTCTAAAGAGTTAACTATAGGACAGCAGATAAATTTGTGGCTCATCATGTTATAGTATTCACCTAGTCATATAAACTTGGTTACAACAAGTATAACTACCGTAGGGCTTTAGTATGTGTAAGTAGTTTGTGTAAGCAGGCTCTTCTGTTTGGCCATGCTTCTGGCTCTCCCTCAGTGCTCAGCTGTGGTTTCATGGTACTCCCTTGGACCATTTGAGATGAGGGGAGAAACTGAGTCTGAATCACAGATGACTCTGTGTGATACATTGGCACCAGCCACAAGTGGCTCTAAAGAATAATGGAAATAAAAAGCTACACTGAAAGCAGACCTCTGAGCATTACATCTCACTGTTCATCTTGCTTTAATAGAATGACTTCAGAATTTAACTGCAAGTCAGATGAACCAATGTGAGCTATCCCAAATTTAATTAGAATATATTAATCATTCTTATTGATAGTAGATATATGAAAAAATGTAATATTTCATGACATTCAATGGCCTTTGTCTTCATGTTGAAAATAAATTTTACCATCATTCCTTTAAGGATCATTAAGAATAAATGGGTAAATACAGGCATACATTTAAAAATAACAGATAATAAAATTCCATTCTACTAATCAACATAGGTAGGAGTTATATGTGTCCCTGATTAATCGCCCTTTGACTGTTGTACCCAAAGACATAATTATTGAAAAAATGACTTATTGAAAATATTTAGTATGCATATCTGCAGCTCCAGGTCTCATCCTCGATTGAAACTTGATTGTAAATAATGTCTGTTAACTGGGATGATGCCTGTCTTCTTCCTGGATGGGCAAACTCATTTAAATAGGATGTGTTATAAAATACTGGAAGGTGAAGGTGTTTCTTTAATATTGTAAAATGGAAGCAAACTCTCTAGAAAGTGATTTTTAAAATTTACTATACTCGAAAACAGATGAAAACTGATGTTCTGGATGAATATAATAGCCTAAAGAACTCCTTTTTAATATCTGTAACTTTAACAAATTGAAAATTAATTGTTTAAACCCAAAACATACTTATTTGAAAATAATACTAACTTTAGGTTGGTATCTATGCATCTAATGATTTTGGTGGGTTGATGATAGAAGTAGAAGGAATAAGATTTGAGCACTAATAACACAGAAGTTTGGGCCTAAAGTGAGTATGTATATATTTCAGGTAAATGCATTTAAAGTTCCCCATTCTAGTAAGGGATCTTATACTCTAATGCAGGTGTTGGCTGTCTACATATAGCCTGAAGATGAAATCTGATCCACTTCTTGTTTTTATATGACTGGGAAAAAAAGACTGTCTTATGACATGTAAAAATTATATAAAACTCAAATTTCAGTGTTTAAACATAAAGTTTTATTAGCCCGTAGCCATATCCATTCATTTATGTATCATCTATGTCTGTTTTTGCACTATAAAGGCAATCGAGTAGTTGTGACAGAGACTTTATGGCCTTCAAAATCAAAATACTTTCTCTCTGAGCTTTATAAAAAAAAAATTGGAAGAAAAAAATAGCAGTTTGTAAGCATACATGTTAAAAAAAAAAAAAGAAAGGAAAAGAAAAAAGAAAGAAAAAGTAAAAGAAAAAGTTTGCTCTCACCCCTGACCTATTGAATAAGATGACATGTTCCATGGGTTTCATTTTTTTACTGTGCATTCTCCAAAGGAATAGAAAATTATTCTGGATTTGCATGTGTTTCCTCCAGCACAGAAGTCTTTGTGCTTAATATGCACATAGTCAATTGTAACAGGACCAGCAGCAGCCTTGTCCAGGTTTCAAGAACAGCACTGGCAGTGGGTCCAGCAGCCTGTGTGCTGCCAGTGTCCTGTGATGAGTGATGGTAGCAGTAGCAGCAAAACCTTCAGCTTGAGGTCTAGCTGACTAATCTCTTATTTTGCCTGAACCTTCCCAGAGGTCTTCTGCTTTCCCAGAGATTATGTGAACTATCCAGTATTTTTAAAAATTCTTCCCTTTCTGATTACTTCGAACAACTAGTTACTTGAAACTAAAACTCTGACAGGTACAAACCAAAAACATAAGTAAGCAAACAAAATAAGATCAAGAATATACAAAAATGGTAGAGCAGATTAAGTAGTTGTACACAATGCTCTCTGAGTCATATATGAAGAAGCCAGCATCTAAGGTTGCATACTCAAAAGACATTAGAATTAGAGAAAAATTAAGGTGCCTCACCATGTTTCGAGAAATATGAAATGTAGAGGAATTAGCCAAAATTGAGGAATAAAGTTGAGCAACTTGCAAAATAAAGCAAATTTAAACAGCAATAAAATGAAGATAGTTTTATAAATGTTTGCTACATTTTTATTTTCCCTTTAAAAGGATATAGTTCTAAACAGTGATTGAATGTGAAAGAATCAGTGTCAGTGAGTAGTTCTATCAATGTCACAGGATGAGAGACCAAGAAATGACTGGCAGGAAGAGAAGGAATGGAGGAACTTACACTCTCTCTATAACTTCTAAATTCTCCTGACTCAGACAAATTACTATCCTCTCAGTATTGTTTCCTCATCTGCAAATCTAGGATAAATTCAACTTCTTTTTTGGGTTAATTATGATGACTGAATGAGTCTGGTTAAGAGCATGAATTCATATCAAACAGTCTAGGGATTAAGTTTCCCCCATCCTGAAATTTACTATTGGCAAATTTAGGCAAGTTACATTTCCTTTCTAAATTGATTTTCCTCCTCTTTAAGTGAGACTAAAATAGTATCTACTACATAAATCTTTGTGAGGAATTAAATAAGAGAATGTGTTTTAGTTCTTGGCAGAGTGCTACACATAAAAAATACCCCACAAATGATAGATGAAAGGAAAAAGGTATAATGGTTTGTTTGGAGTGGTCAAATAAGGAATAAGTGAGGTAAATCCCCAATTTGCCATCACTGTTCACCTTTGAATCATAATAAAATGCCCTTGAGATCTGGGCATGTTCCTTCTAGATAGGTGAGGCTGACAATAGATAACATCAAATGATCCTTTTTAGACCATGCATTGGCATCTTTCAAATCAGGCCTCCATATTTGTTGCTATTTTGAAGTGGGGACTCATGCAGTCTAAACAAACCCATATGTTATGGAAGGCCATTCTGTGTCCAGAACTGAGTCTTCTCATAGCATTTCCCAGCCCTATTCCCTTGCTAAGCAGTACAGACTGATTCTCACTGGCCTGTCTAGTCTACAGGATTACATAGATCTCCGGACTGAGTTTTCATTGGCTTATTTATTCTTGAGAACTTTTTTTAGAAACATAAGTGTATTCATTGTGGCTCACAGCTTATCTTATTTAGTGAAGAAAGAGTCTAATAACATTGTAAAATGAAATTTTGCAGTCAGCAGTTGTCTAGTGGTATATGAAAAAGTTTCTATCTGCTTCCTTATCACAATATTTGACATGTATACATAAACATCTATTATTTTGTCTTTATTTCTTGGTTCAAAAAGTCACAAAAAATGTTATGAATGTTTTTAAAAAACAATGAACAGTTAAGACTGAATGTTTCACAAATCTCGTATTTTGGAATTAGAAGTAACAAATGATAACACATTTTGGACATTTTAGTACGACTATGCCTAAGTACATGAGATTAAACTATTTAGTCAATTTAATTTAGTTAAATTCATTTTAAGAACCTAGAAATATTGGCTCTGTCATTTCTCAGAAGTTTTTCAGAAGCTGTAATAGATCAAAATGACATACTTTTAAGTGTTCTCATAATTTATCTTCTTATCATAGATACTGGGTTCAGAATAAATGTATAACTTTAAACCAAGTTTTCAAATTCTGGGCTTATCTATTTATAATGACCTGCTTTTCCTGAAAGAAGATTTGAAGCCTATCTAAAACTGTCTTCAATAAACTTGCAATTGCTACCACAAAATTTTTGCATCCACTGAACATACTGATGGACACCAAATCTGGGAATACCTAAATCTAATCCTTTTTATTAGTTAAATTAAGTTGTCTTTATGTTGTCTCTTCTCCAAAAGCTTGTCTGATAGAAAGAATGGAGATTTATAATAACCAGTTTTTTTCAGTTTTATAATAACCAGAAATGCCATATTGACTAAAGATATTAAATTTACATGTGGTTTAAGATTGGGGTAAAAAATTATAATTTATTCTAAACTTTTAGTATAAATAAAGGTTTTTATTTTCAATCTCATTGGTTTTGTTCAAACTTGTAATTATGTAAAGACGTTATTGAAAATAATTACTCTTTTCTCTTTGCCTTTTCTTTTTTTAAAGTATTGTTGACATACAATATTATACCAGTTTCAGATGTACAACATATTGATTTAACATTTATATAACTTATGATGTGGTCACAGTAACCAACTGTCACCATACGAAGCAATAATGATATTATTGACTATTTTCTCTATGCTGTCTATATTTTACATTCCCATGACATATTTATTTTATAACTGGAAGTTTTTACCATTTATTACCCTTTTTTTCTTTCATCTATCTCATGACCCCTCTTCCTTCTGTCAAATACCAGTTTATTCTCTGTATCTATGAATCTGTTTCTGTTATATTTATTTGTTTCTTTGTTTTAGATTCTACATATAAGTAAAATCATATGGTATTTGCCTTCCTCTGTCTGACTTCTTTCACTTAACATAATACCCTCTAGACTGATCTATGTTGTTGAAAATGGCAAGATTTTATTCTTTTATATGGCTGAAGAATATTTCATTGTGTATATATATCACATCTTCCTTATCTATTCATCTATCTGTGTCAGTTTGATTTCATATTTTGGCTATTGTAATTAATGCTTCAATGAACAGAAGGATGTATCTATCTTTTTGGATTAGTATTTTTATTTTCTTCAAATAAATATCCAGAAATGGAATTGCTGGGTCCTCTGGTACTTATTAGTCTTAACAGCCAATTAAACTAATTATTAACCTCTTAAAAAACAAGCATTAGGCCAGTATTAAAAAAATCTTTCTTCTGAAAAATAAATTAATTTAATAATGAGTAAGAGAATATTAATTTAATTCTTTGTCATAGAAAATAAAGGATCAGATAACAGTAACAGTAAAGAACTCTCTAAAGTGGATAAAATTAAATCATAGAGTGAAGGAACTTAGATTGAGAAATAAAATACTCAAGAAAATAAAGGCGTGTGTACAACAAATATTTATTTTTCCTTCTACTAATTTGATAAATGAGAAATTGTTACTGGAGAAATTGCTTTACATGTCTAATTAAATAGCTCAACACTTCCCTTTGAAATACCATTTTGAAAACTTGAGATATTGATATATTTACAAGATGGTCTTGAAGTTTTCCTACTCAATAAAGTATAGCACTTACATATCTAAACAAAGAAACACAGTATCAAAACACCATTCTGTGTTTCTGGTTTAACAAGTGGAAAAATTATAAAAAAAATGTAAAAAAGATTTATTAAAATGAGATTACCATTAAAGATAAACATTTTGAAAGGGTTGATCTGTAGCCTTCTTCTGTCTCCCCACTGTGCAAAGGAATAAGCGATGCTATCAATATAAATGAACAAACAAAAAACAACTACTTTTTATGTTCTAGAGTCAGACAAGAATTCCTTTCTATGATGAATCTCTTACTATGGATATTCCTGTAGCAATTCCTATAGTTATCTGTCAATCCATTTATATCCTAAGCATCCTTTGTGGATTGAAATAATGTGATGCCCAGCAATTGGTGCACTACTATTGTTCAAGTGAATATTAATATATATTGTTACTCGTGTAAGAAACAAGGCTAGACTAGGAAAAGATCAAACACTAAAAGAAATGCTTGAGCTTCCTAAGTGAGGGGACAATTGTAGATCTAAGGGTCTGGGTGTTAATACCTGCCATTCTTCACACCAAAATGATCTGTTTCACAAAAATTTTAACCTGAAGTTAAAAAAGAACAAGAAACTCTCCATTGCTTCAGTTCTATCAAAAAAAGGTGATACGACAATAGAATAACCAAAACTCTGATCAACAAAGAAGAGAGGTAGACTGAGCTATCAGAGGTAAGGAGAACAGAAGGGCAAAAGAGACTGAGGAGTCCATGGGATAGGAGGTCAAGGATTCCACAGAGGGAAGGAGGCCAAGGAACTGGGAAAGGGAGACTGTGCTTGTACCTATAGGAGAGTAAATAAATCTACCTGAATTACATATAGAATTCAATTCAGATTTCATACCTGGGGGTTAATTCTACTAGTTTGGAGTGGAAAAAGATTCCAGTGGCACTGTAAAATGATTGATTGGCTCAGGGTAATTGATTTTGGTGGAAAGAGGTAAAAGAACTTTATCATGAAACTCTCATGGGCTTTCTTTAAATATAGTAGTATATTAAAAAAAAACAACAGATAATACCACATGTCAAATGTCTGTGAAGTCCTATGCTGCTGTTTTTCCTTAGTAGCTTCTAAACAGTGTTGATCACTACTAGAGGATTTCTCTTTGTGGGAGCTTCTAGTCTATTAATAATGTGCACATGGCCCTTTATTCTTTAGGTGACAGTATGAGGGAAAACATTCAAATTCTTTGGCAACACTGACATGTATATTATGTCTCAGTCATTATTAATGAAATATAGGTAAAAAATAAATAATATTTTTTAAAAGTGTACATTATTTTTTAAAACAGAGTAAATATTAATCTCAGAAAAAAATTTAAATGTATGAAAAAATCCTCAAAAAATATGCTAGTCCCAGGCAGTTAAGATAATATGACAGATTTCTTTCTAATCTTTGAATGATAGAAAATTACTGTTATGTAAATTGTTTAGTTATGAAAAAATCATACAAATTCTCACAAATTTTACAAAATGAATATAACATTTATCAAAATATGACAAAAGAGCAAAAAATAAGAATCGATAGAAAAATGTCACTGATGAATGAATAGTTGTAAGAATCTCAAATGTAATTATAGCAGGTCAAGCCCAGCAATATATTAAAATAACTATACCAAATCCATGTAGCATTTTTTCTAGTATTACGAAGATGTATAATAACAATCACCTTTATATGACTTTCATCATCTATAGGGAAATATCAGTAACAGTAGAAAAATATCATTACAGATAACCCTCAATATATAAAAGTATATACATGTGTTTATAGAGACACATAATGCATTTTTTTCTGTAATAGAATCACAGGATTCATACAATAAAATACATTTTATTTTATTGAATTTAAAGAAAAAAGCTTAAATGGATGAATAGCTTGAATTCAGGTTGATATTTTTCCTCTACGGAAATATGTTTTAAAAGTCCAACAAGGAAGAAAAATGTCTTGTAAAGGAAAAAAATAATGAAAAATATTAAGAATTTGGAATCACTTAAAATGAATTATTTATACTTTAGAAATTATCTATTAAAATTCTGTTCTGAAAGATGAAGTTTAGAACTAGTTAAATAATGTAATATATTAATATTAAAAGCAGTTAATATTAATATCAATATTATTAATTTGTTATTTCCTACTGAGTAAGATAGGAAAAGTCTATGACATCTTTTAAGTGAAAAATAAAATATTACATATAGTTTGATAACTATCTGGTTATATAATTTTTACATTTGGAAAAAGCCAATAAAATAATATTCTCAATTGATAATTTTGAACAGATCTCTGGTTAATTGTTTACCTTCTATATCTTTTGTGAATTATACTTTTTACTTCTACAATAAACATGTCTAATATTTGATATTTATCATAGTAAAATGTTTTTAAGTGTGTTTCATAATACTATATATACAGATGTACATATATGTGTGTGTGTGTGTGTGTGTGTATTTATACACACATACAGATGTATATATACTACTTTATCGGTAATCTTTATCAGTGTCCACCAAAGGCCACCAGAAATGCACCCATATTCAAACAAATTTGGGTTTTTTACTTGTTGCAGGAGGGGAGACTGCACCCTATGGGGAAATATGGGTGTCTCAGAGGTTATGGGGGGGTGCTTGTTACAGGAGTTAGGCTGGGGTTAGGTGATTTGGGCTTATATTAGGAATTTTGCTGAACTGAATCATATATGAAGTGGAAACAATTCTACAACTGAATAATTTAGTAAATTTTTTTTATAGGAAGCAGAAAGGAGAGGGGCTAATGTAACGGATAAAGAAACAGCAGTCACTAATATTAGTCAAGAGAAGAAGATGCCTGATTATATTTCTCGTTTGCACTTAGTTTCAGTTTTGATCTGTTGATATACAATCATACAATGGTTTTGTTTTTGTCTTGTTTATTACAGACATGGAGTGACTTCAGATTATTTCGGTGTATGTGAAATTGTTTAAGTAGGAACATGATAGCTTAATTGTTAGTACTAGCTCTCAAGACTCTCCTCATCCCATTATATAGTGTGGAGGCCTTGTTCTCAAAGTACAGGTGCTGGACTAACATCAACATCACTTGGGAACTTCTGAGAAATTAAATTCTCAAACCCCACCCCAGACAAACTGAATCAGAAACTCGGGATGGATCCGAGCAATCTGTTTTCACAAGTCCAGGTGATTTTGAGATAAGCTAAACTTTAAGAACCACTAGTGAAGTGGTTTTCCACTCTGATTTCGAATTAGAATCATCTAGGTGATGGGGGCTTTAAAGTTATACTGACAGCCAGGACCAATCTTTGCCCTATTAAAATCAGAATCTGCAGCATGGTAATTTTTACAAGTTCTCTGGCTATTCAAATGTACAGTCAGTTTGGAGAACATGTTTCTAGTGTATTTGGGAAAGGGGAAAAAAATCTATATATATTTTTCCCCTTCTACATTCACTCACAATACTATTGCTTCTCTTTGGAGATTAATTTTGAAATATCAGTTAATGTTGAAAATGCACCTAACATACAACTTAGCAATTCTATTTTAAAGTATAACCTGTAGGAAATATCTTACATGTGCACTGTTTTCAATAGGAAAGAGGGTAAATATGATACATTTACAGCTGAGGGATGGATAACTCATTGGACATTTATAAAATGCTACTCAAACTTGTGTTTAAAAATAAACTATATAAATTATACCAATATGAGTGACTATAATGGTGAATGAAATATATTATATATATGGAAAAATAATGCATATAATTTTAGTAAATCTTAAAAATACACGAAATAATGCTACATCTCATTTTAGTCACAGTGTTATTGTATTGTAAAAAATTTAAAAGCACCCAACACAGAATGATTTGTACAACTTCAACAGAGGAGTTACTCCTGTGGGAAGTAGATGGAAATAGAATTCTTGAAGGTTTAGAAATATCTGTGATATTTTATTTCTCTAAAGAATAAGAGAAACAAATATAACAAAATGTGGTATTTTAAAATTAGGCTAGAGATTGTCACTTGGAATTCTGGGACTACTGTCTTTCAATTCAATGCTGACACCACCAAGCTGGCCTCATTTCCTACATAGTCTCATCTATCAATTCTGCATAGACTGTGAAGCTGTGTGTTTAACAATAACTTTGTGAATAAGCAGATAAAATTTCAGGAGAAAAACAAAACCAAATAAAACAAAAATTGGAAGCTGAATATTAGATATGACTGTTTCTGGACTCCAATATCAGAAAAAAAAGTCAGAATCCTAATATAGGATGTCTTAATGAGTAGTCCTCAGTGTCTTACCTAAATACCACTTCCCTTCTCTATTCCCACTCCATGCTCCTCCTGTAGAGGAACCTACCTTATACCTGTAGGATATAGTCTCACCCTGCGATTTTCACGTAACTTTCCCTCCAACCATTCTTCCAGCCATATCACTAACTGCCATAGTTTATTTGGCAGGGTTAACTGGGGCCAGTGCTTCAGGTCAAGCAGGTAGCCTTGTAACCATTGTTCATAGTGGGCATTGCCACTTTATGTTCAGTACTCTTTGGGTTTCATCCACCAGCATCCTGTCAAGATATATCCACTTGTTCCCTCATTGGGTTTCCAGTCTTTAATGAAAACTATTGGGATATGTGTGTGTGTGTATACACACACACACACACATACACACACACTCACACATGCCTGAGTTAAAAAACAATTATTATTCTTGGTAATATAGTAGTCCAAATTTATATTAAGGAAAGTAAATATCTCTCCAAGATATAAGAGAATATAAGTTTGCCCTGCCCAAAGGGGAAGATAGCATTTTATACTATTATACAGAGAAATTTCTTTGAGATTTTCTCATTCTCCTTTCTCCTTTCATGCAGTAAAACTGTACCGTTGGTCTACATTTGCTCCTATTTATAACATAAAGACAAGAGGAGCATTAAAATAGATATTTTCTCTTTAACTTCAACCAGAAAATATTTAAAAGATGACTTTACTCAATAATCTCTCTAATTGGCAAGGAAATAGAATAAAATTTATTTTTTTCTCATTGTCTAGCAATTACATTGTAATTTTAGAAAAAGTGTGTTATTTTATAAATAAAATAGAAGGAAATGTGTTAACATGATTCTGGTAGGATCATGTTAATTTTTATTTTCTTTTTAAAAATTGCTATATTTCAAATATTTTTACAATTAGGTATATATCTTACATTATCAATGAAAATAAATGTTACAAAAATAATTTGTAGGAAGTCCAATCACAGACTTAATTTT
>KE754043.1:1443-27858 GCA_000465285.1 Eidolon helvum | reverse complement strand
CATTCACTGTTTTTACAAATTATGTATATATACGTATGTACTTTATAGTATGTATAATATATAAAGGAATACAGTATAAAAGTGTATATGTTTCTTTTAGTACATTTTATTATATTTTATATTATGATATTAAATATAAACCTAAATATTTATATATTTAAAAAGAAAAGTAAAAGGTGTAATGCCCGAGTTAACCTGATATATATAATGAATGTCCTAAGATTCTGCTTGGGTTTTTCAAAACATGAAAAGACAAGCATTCTGTATGGTATGATAAAGCACCCTTTCTCTGCTAGGTAAGAAAAGTCATCAGGAGAGAACTTCGTGTTCCCTACAGATGCATGAGCAGTGTGGACACCCTCTTCTTCTTCATATGTATATGCGATAGAGGAGTAGTCGTGTGTTGGTGGCATGGGGCGTGGAAGAGAGGAGGAGGTGGAAGCGCTTCCTCTCCCCAGCTTCCCAAGGAAGATCTGGATTAGAATCTCCATGGGCCCACCCACTTATTTGTCCAGACATCTTGTCCATCATTTATTTTGTCAAGTTTACGGAACTATATAAACATTTAGGCTAACCCTGGGATAGAAAGTGTTAAAATACATACCCCCCACCTCACTGAAAGAACTTCCTATCAATGCATCATTTCAGAGGTGAACCAGTTATTAAAACATTATCAATAAATAATATCAATAAATATTTGATACTATGTCTTAGGCATCATGCTAAACCTGCTATAAGTACTGACTTATTTCATCCTCCTTACTGACAATTCAAGGGCTAAATAAATTGTTATTGCACTTTTTATAGTTGAAAAAGCTCAGAGGCAGAGTTTAAGGAATTGCTCAAGGTCATTCAGCAAATCAGTGACAGAGGTAAATTCATACCTATGCAATCTGACTCCCAAGTTCATGCTCTTTGCTAGCATCTCAAACAGCCTTCACAGCCTGATCCTTCCCAATGCGGCATTAACTTCTTGAAGTAATATTGCAGTTTGAGGACGGAAGGGCACTTAGGTTTAATACTTTGAACCTTTTGGAAAAACACTATCAAAGTTGAAGGTTGCCAAATGATTTCTATTAAAAATGATTAAAATGATATCCCAGTCATCTAGAACATCTCTGTATTGGAGGAAAGAATAAATGGCTGGTGCTTGAAATAGAAACCCCAAAGCGATGTGTAATCACACAAGAAAATAAGATGAGGATGATCGCCTGGCTCATGGGGTTCCTCCCCTCTTCTCCCCCTTGTGATTCTCAGTTTATCTTATACTTAAAAAGAACAAACCCCTGGGATAAATCACTTTATTCCATATCATGCTTTTTTGAATTTAAATTTGAAAACGTGAAGCCTGAGAAATCCTAGAATCTAGTCTTTTAAATATAAAATTAATTTAGGGGATGGCATGGAAGAAAAGCTATAGAACCTCTAATGGATTTTTTTCCTGAAGGAACATGAAATTAAATATTGGTAATTATTTGATATGCTTTTAAATGTAGATTCTAAATCCGTCCCATCATAGGAACTTCCAGATGTAGCAAGCATTAGTGTGACAATCGAAATGCTTAAAAAAATGATGAGAAACTTCATTTTCGAAACCAGATGACAGATACAAAAAGTTGGCAGTATGTCTAAAAGAAAACATAGCATGCAGAGGGAGATCTAAAAATACTGTAAACAAAAACTGAAAGACAACTTGGAATTTTACTTCAGAAATGTTGTAGATTCTTAAATAGTGCCAGTGACTTTTTTTCCCCCTTTACCATGAAATTTGATGAATTTTTGCTTTAAGAGTTTCTTATTTTTTTTTAATGCTGTAGCATTCTTTGTAAATTTTATTTTAGTTTATAGTTTTTATTTTTTTTTTTAAACCATCCTGAGATTTAAATGTGCTCTGTAAATATATTTCTCTATCATGGTATCACGCTGCATTTCCAAAAGTGAGCACACAGTGGGCTGATTCACTTTTGTCTCTTTAATTATAACCCATGCAGGCACAGGGCAAGAGGTTGGCTGAAAGTAGTGGTTTTGAGCTATGCATCAGCGTGTTCATCAGAATTCCCTGGGCCCAGCCTCACGTTCTCCGATTTAGTAGGCGTGGGGAGACAACTGGGGATTTGCCTTTCTAACAAATTCCCTGTTGATGCCCGCCCTACTAGTACCTGGACCATACTTCAAAAACCCATGCCCTCCTTAGAGGAAGAAAAAGCCAAACCACCTTGCCTCTTCTTCCACGCCTTGTCATGAATTTCAGTGTCAACATAACTGAACTAATGAAGCATGTGTGTTGGTGGCGGTGTGGGGGTGAAGGTCTGCAAACAGTCTCGGTATCACATTGACAAACTTAGCTGAATCTATAGATTGATGAAATAAATGAGGGAGTGAGTAAAATATGGATTTAGAGGAAGGAAATTCGAAAACCCAATATATATCATAAAGCATTTATAAGTTCGTGACTGAAACATAAATTTGAAAATGTCTAATATGCATATATATGTGCTAGCAGGGATGTAAAAAAAAAAAACGAAGTTGGCTCATAAAAGATATTTTTTTGATCCACTAATCAGTAAAGTAACAAATAGGCCACTGGGAGGGAAATACCTGCATATTCCTGTAATTAGAACTTGATGTGGACAGCTTACAGCCACCTTGTTGATCCTTGGCAAGATGAGAGTGGTGAAACCCAGCCAGATTCTTAGAAATGCATATGACATAAGAGAAACTGAATTTAAAAAGTTTTCAAAATTTACTGAAGTGACTGTAAAATATAGAGCCTCTTATCCATGTCTTTAGGTCACATCTAGACTTGAAACATTGTTGAAGTAAATCCTAGAAAAGAGCAAGTGAAATACAACAGATGAAGTCCCCATTCTATGGAGCTTGGAAAAAAATCAGAAAAGGCTGTGTATGAACAAGGTACAGAGTGGTGAATTATGGCAGCTGGCTTTGCCATTTAACTAATGAGCATTGCTGATATTTAGAGAGAGTTGTCTTACTTCCCATGAGTGCACATCTCCAACCTCCCTCCCTGTGTATCTTTCTTCCTCTTTTCTTACTTTCCTCCCTTCTTTCTTATATTCTAGTATTTTCATACATTTAGACTGTTAGTCGCTGACTGTACTGGCAAGCTTTGGGATGCAGCAGTAAATAAGACAGGCGTTTACTTTCATGGGTCTTTGCAGTCTATTAAGAGAGATGAGTATTAAGCAAATAATTTAGAAAACACCTTACAAAGTAGGATTGTGTCCTGTGGAAGCATATTACAGAATGACAGGTCTTATCCAGGAGTCGGGACAGGTTGTGCTGGGCAAGTGACATTTGGACTGACTGTGCTTCAAAGGGTAGAGACATTACCTTGTCTGTTTCTTATCTCCTGATTTCAGAACGCCGTCTGGAACAATATGTGCGGTCAGTAAATGCCTGTTGAATAAATAATTTTGAACTGAGTGTGAATAGAGCTAGCTAAGTGAAGGGTTAAATGGTAACTGGAAGCATTCCAGGAAGGTGGGTGGGAGTGTATGGTGCTGGGCCCAAACATTACTTAACGTGTGTGGAGCTCACCGTCCAGTCTGGTAGCCACCAGCACATGTGGCTCTTAAGCACCTGGAATATGGGCAGTGCCAATTGAGATGCACTTTAAGTATAAAATACACATTTTGAAGACTTAGTATGAAAAAAGAATGTAAAATAGCCCATCAAGAAACTTTAAAATATTGATGGAATGTTGAAATTATTATATTTGGATATGTTGAGTTAAATCAAATATACTATTAAAATTAAATTCACCTGTTTACGTTTAATTTTTTAAATATGGCTACCAGAAAATGTAACATTACACTTGTGATTTGCATTTGTGGCTCCCATTACATTTCTATTGCAAAGCATGGAGATATAATATACTGTACTCATGGTTTTATTTGATGGAAGTATGATACAAAGGGAGGCTGACATGTATTGCAAACTTTTGCTCCCTAATCTGAAATACGAGACCATCCTATCACTGTTCCTATGCTGTGACAAGTCCCTATACAGAGAGAGACGTGTGTCCTGCTGAAACACTACTGTGTTATAAAAGCTTACTATTTTGACCTATTATTTGATTGTCATATTGTGCATCTCAGTACAACAATTTTAGTATCTAAGAATGATGCCGAGTGACTAGATTTAGTGAGCAGCTTCAGAGAAGTGTGGTGATGGATATAAATGCCAACCATATTTCTTTCGCGAGTCCCATTCCTAGTTTGTTTGCTTGAGAGGTTATGTTGATTGGATGGTTTTGGTTTTATTTGGCCAAGTGGTGATTTATGGAGGCAAATTGGTTCTCCCTTTTTGAGAAAGAATAAACTATAAGAAATGGACGTAGAGTGGGACCATTCTCTGTGGATACAACTTCAGCTTGTAGGTGCTTTGCATTCCTGAATAGGAAACAGTGCTAACGATTAGGGTCTTTATATTCTGAATACATTCAGAGGGATTGTGGCATCTGGAAAGAAAAGGAACATGTTTGTAATAGTTGATTCTGAGGTCCAGCTTTGTGTGCAAATAAAGCAATAGAATCAGGAGAACGGCTGCATATTTGCAATTGCTTTCAACTGAGGGAGCTCCTTGGTTTCAAATAAGTAACTAAATTCAAGTAGAGTGATAGCACACAAAGCTATAAAAACAAAACAACACTCTCCCATAGGGAATTCTGTAAACCTAAACATTAAGTGTAATAATAGGGTCAAAACAATTAAAATGCATGCTAATGTCTAATGTTATATATCCACTATACTTTTAGATGACATTTTTATTGTCTCATTCTGTCCTTTATTCACTTGGAATTAGGAGGGGCCAACAAGTAATAGTTCATTTATTTATTTATTTTTTTAATGAGGAGTGGACACAAACTAAGATAAATTGTTTTCAGATAAAACAATTTGGGCAAGTTTATGATATCCAGTTTGCCTTCCACACAGGTGCCAGAAAACGACCAAGTTTCTGGGCCCAGATCATCTTAATAAAAGATGGAAGATATTCAATGACCCTATAAATTTCACCTGTGAGGTTTTTCAGTTGGACGAAGAGAATCAAATTAACTTTGGACTGCAGTTCACTGAGGCAATCATATTTCTTTGCCCTTGATGTAAATTTCTGAGATTTTGTTTGCTAGCATTACTTCGGGTATAATGTTCTTTTGGTGTACAGAGTTATAGCTTTGGAATTCTAGCTTAATCTTTATAAAGGCCAAAAGGATGAATAATATTTGAAAAATATTGAATGCCTACTTGTGCCAAGGCTAGTCTCAGTTTAGCATCTTGAGATGAAGCATCATCCTCGGCAACAATTGGTCAGGAAAGCTAAACAAGGTGGAGACAGGTATTTAGGCCCAAGGTCAGGCCTTTTTGGGGAGCCTAGTGTGATAGAGTTCTCCTGGCATCTGCTCTATGCTTCTGAATCCCAAAAGAGAAAATTTAGAGGACAACGAAATACCCTTTTTGAGTTTAGGGAAAACTTTGCAGAAACTTAGAAAGCTATAGAAGTGTCGAAGGTGATAAAGAAAGATTTTGAAGAGGAGGAGATATTGAGCCCAAAGTCTGGGGAACTGCTAGCCTCAGTATAGTTCAACAAGCATGATGGAATCTAGCTGTGATGGTTAACATTGGCCAACCACTGCTGTAAAATAAGTCAAAGAAAATGTTTATTTCTCAATAATGGTAGTAGGCAGGTGAATAATAGTGGGTGGTTCTCTTTCACACTGCCATTTTGGGAAGAAGGGAACGCAGGCTGACAGAGACTTTGCTGTGTTCAACATATATCTTCCAAGGTCATCTCTGGTTTGGCCAGCTGTGTAGAGGAAGGAACATGGAGAAGCATCTAAGATTTTTGTGGGTTCTGCCTAGAAATGGTTCACTTGTACCTCTCAGTTATACAGCCACAGCAAGGGAGACTGAAAGAAAATCTAGATGGTCATTGAGGCAGGAGAGGAGAAGCTGGAGTTAAGTTAGCAGCTGGTGATCACCACTAGATTGGCTCACCTGGGCGTTGATCGCATTCACTCTTAATGATATTTGCCTTTAGATTACTACTGAGTAGAGTTAACAGGATACCCCATGCCAAATCCATACTTGTAACGTTTCAGTTTTTTGAAAGTATGTTACATATGTTCAGCTTGATAGTCATTCTGACCTCACATGTCATAGCTCTCAGGGTAGATGAAATATATTACATCATCTTGTTCATATTGTGACCATGTAGCCAATATAATGAATACAAGGACTATGTTTTTGGAGTCACATACACCTAAGAGTCACATATACCTAGGTTTGAGTTCTTGTTTTTTTAATATTTTTTTCAATTACAGTTGCCATACAATATTATATTAATTTCGGACATATAATATAGTGATTAGACATTTATATAATTTATGAAGTAATCACCCCAATAATAAATCTCATACCCATCTGACACTATTCATAGTTTTTATAATATTATTGACTATATTCCCCCCGCTGTACTTTACATTCTCATGACTATTTTCTAATTACCAATATGTACTTATTAATCTCATGCCCCTCCCATCTGGCAACCACCACCCCCCCCCCCCCCTCTATGAGTTTGTTTCTGATTTGTTTGTTCATTTATTTTGTTATTTTAGATTTCACATATAAGCGAAATCAGATGGCTATTGTCTTTCTCACTCCTCTCAGCATGATACCCTCTAGGTCCATTCATTCATATTGTAGATGGCAAGATTTCATTCTTTTCTTATGGCTGAGCAATATTTCATTGTATGTATCTACACTTCTTTACCCATTCACCTATTGATGAACACTTAAGTTAACTCCATATCTTGGCTATTATAAATAATGCTACAGTGAACACATGGAGGCATATGTCTTTTCGAATTAGTGTTATAAATTTTTTCAAATAAATACCCAGATGTGAAATTACTGGATTCTTCTTTGTCTCTTGTTATAGCCTTTGTTTTAGAGTCTATTTTGTCTGCTATAAGTATTGCTGCCCCAGCTTCATTGTTTGTTTCCATTTTCATGAAATGGCTTTTTTTTTCTTTACTTTTAGTCATTATGTTTCTTTCAATCTGAAGTGAGTCTCTTGTAGGCAGCATTTAGAAGAGTCTTGTTTTCTTATCTAATCAGCCACCTAACATCTTTTAATTGGAACATTTAATCCATTTACATTTAAACTAATTGTTGACAGATGTGTAGTTATTGCCATTTTATTAGTTGTATTTTTATCTTCCTTTTTTTTCCTTCTTCTTGAAGTCTCTTTTAATATTTCTTATAATACTAGTTTGGTAATAATGAACTCCTTTAGCTTTTTGTTGTCAGGAAAGCTCTTCTTTTGTCCTTTAATCCTAAGCGATAGCTCTGCTGGGTAGAGTAATCTTGGTTGTAGGTCCTTGCTTTTCATCACTTTGGATATTTCATGCCTTCCCTCTGGACTATGAAGTTTCTGTTAAGAAATCAGCTGACAGTCCTATGAGAGCTCCCTTGTAGGTAACTAACTGCTAATCTCTTGCTGCTTTTAAGTTTCTCTCTTTGTTTTTATTTTTGGCATTTTAATTATGATGCGTCTTGGTGTTGGGTTCTTGTTCTTGATTTCATAACTCTGTATGCTTAAGTATCTTAACCTTGTTGAGTCCTAGATTACCATTTTAATGAGAAAAAAAAAGCTTACCTCCCAAAGTTGTTAAGGGAATTAAATGATTTTTAAAATGTAGAAATAATTTAAAAGGTCAGAACTTTAGCACGCAGTCTCAATTTTTTTTCATGTTAAAATAGCTGTTCCACCTATTTCTCAAGTAATTTAGTTTCATAAACCAAGAATGAAAGTTAAGTTTTCTTAAATGATGTGTTAGCATGTACTCGTACACTGATATTTCTTCTTTATTCATTAAAATATATTAGTAAACAGTTATACTCTCCCCTCCCAATTCTGTCATTATGTAGTATCTTGAGCCATGTTTAGTGCATTTTTGGTGCTTTATAAATACTTATAAAATGCCTGACTGCCTTCAAATTACTCCCATAAAATTATCAACAATCTAAATTTTGTGCAAGCTAAATCTCTGAAGATTCTGCTATGACTGTGACATCCACTTTTTCTACCTTAAATGAGATTCTATACAAAAAAAAAAAAAAAAAAACTTGGATAGGCACATTTAAAGCTCGCCTGCAAATCAATTGGAAATAAAGTTGGTAAATTATTTTCTGTCTTGGTTTTCCTTCCTCTGAGATATTTAGTATGAGTTGTTTGTCTAACATGGGGAAAAACAGAAGACATTTTCTACAGTAAGGATTAACCAGCAAATGATTTACATGCCTAGAGATCAGCTAGCATGGTGACCATGGATGTCTGAACCTCTGAAGCTCATAGTAAAAGTGCAGAAATGGAGAGAAAGGGTGAAGGGAGAGAAAAGGCAGTTTCAAGGACAGCTGCCTTCTTCACACCTCTCCTGCCTTAGAGTTACCTCCTTCAAAGTCTTCAAACAAAGCTCAGGAAGAAAGCCATTTCTGTCAGAACCATGTTTAGTGTTGAATTCATAGAGAAAGTGCTCTTCTCTCTGCTGTGCTCCATGCAGAGATGAAATGGGAGCTCTCTATTATGCATCTGTGCCAAAGTCATTCCTTCATCTGGCTATCCTACTTCCAAGGTAGAGTCGATCATATCTGGGTCAGCCGATTTGCCAGCCCTAGCGTTAAATTTCTCCCTTTTGTCTCATGCAGTCTGTAAGGATTTACTGGGCTTAGAAAATGTAAAGCTCTTCCTCTTATAGAGGTTACATTACAACAACAACAACAACAAAAAGAAATGAGGAAGAATCTCAATAGTAAATAGGAGTAAATAGGGGGAAAAATAGATTATTAGAGAGAGTGATGACTGCTGATGATGGAGTAATAAAAAAGGTTATCTGATAGGAAGTAAAGAGTGAGTATTGAATTTAGATAAGGCGATTCAGGAAGGTCTTTCCATGTAGGGGGCATGTGAGCTAAGACCTGAATGGTGAGTCAAGGAGGCAGCCATACAGAGCTTTGAGGAGAGACCCTTCTAAGAAGGGGGAACGGCAAATACTAAGGCACTGTGTGGGAATGTCCTTGGCTAGTTCAAGGATCAGAAAGAAGACCCTTATGTCTAGAGTGGAGTCAATATATCTGAAGGTCTGAGAACAGAAGATGCCTGATCAATTAGCTTCTCACAGGCCATGAGAACAAGTGAGTCTTATTTTATCTGAAGTGTGATAAGAAATGATTTGTACCTACTAAGAATTTATTTTTATCCCATCTGGTTAAATATTCTGTACTATTGAAAGTTCTTTTTCTAGTGTCTTGAGCTCCACAGTCAAAATCTTAGTCCCTCAGTCTCGTCAAATTGCAAAAGAAACAGAATCATAAAAAGAATTTTAATAAGATTTATTGACACTTGCAAATTGCAAGCTCAAGCTCTTGAATAGCAAACTTTATTTTTATGTGATGTCCTTTACATTTAGGATAAAGAGTAAAATCTTTTTTTTCCCTTTAGATGATTGTAATGAGGACTTTCATTTAATGTATCAGAAATTAAACCATTATGAAGGTTCTGTTTCTGAAAGGTGACTGCTAAAAGCCATCTTCTTTCTTTAAGGCATGTTTCTCGTTTAAAAGCACTTATCTTTTCAAGAATGAATGAAATGATTAAGGGAATTGTTGCTAATTAGGAATGACAAGCTAACTATATAAACTCCTGTTTCTTTTTTCTTTTTGGTATATTTTCTTTGAGTTTTATGCATACCATTGGCATTTATTATAAATTTTTGTTTTTGAAAAAATAGATTTCAATTATATGTTGCTTTGATTTTTACAGCTACATTTGTTTTATATGTGTCCACTTATAAGAAGTAAAAGTTTAAGAAAACAAGAAAAAATTAGGCTACTTCAGTTAAGGCATAAAATCTCCAACTAAAAAAAATTAAAAGATATGTCAGTATTGATTTGAATGAAACAGTAGCTCTGAGGTGCATGTGTTTGAAGATTTGGTGTGATTTTTTTCGTGCTCT
The DNA here is from genome assembly GCA_000465285.1 of Eidolon helvum. Taxonomy (NCBI): domain Eukaryota; kingdom Metazoa; phylum Chordata; class Mammalia; order Chiroptera; family Pteropodidae; genus Eidolon; species Eidolon helvum. The sequence continues at coordinate 17,825 of KE754043.1, read as the reverse complement.
GTTCGTTCTTCATTAGATATACCATGATGCCATTGAGACATGCGCTACCACATTTTTTTTTCTCCTCAGAATTGTTTGGAACTCAGATTATTAAAGAAATGTTTGGAAACAATGAGTTTTTGATGGTAGTTCCTAAAATATCTTGGGAAACTTGATGAGGCTTATGATTGCTCTTTTGTTAAATGCTCTTTATTCCCATTCATCATGCGTTCTTTGGGCTTTAGCTTCGGCTTTGGTTTTCGGCTTTTGGATGTGATCCTACACCAAGTGGTAACCGCCCTGTAAGTGACGAAGTGCCTTTAGTGATGTTTTCTGGAGCCAGCCCACTTGCACTGCGTGAGATGCAAGTGAATGAGCTAGATATTATCCACATGGTTTCGGTATTCCCATGGTCCTTGGCTACAGATGAAAGTGGGTGTGTAGTAACCCTTGACAAGGGGTGTTGTTGAAACGTTGAGGAATAAGTAGAAGCACTCCAGTTGTTCAGGTGAGAAATAAAATACATTGATCAAGCCATGCTTCACCACGACTACCTGACAGAAAATAAAGCAGCAGCAGGGGCGGGGCTGATGGCTCTTCTCTTAATAAGCAGTGAGAATTGTAGAAACTGTGAGGAAATTTCAGCTGGCATTCATCTTTTAGTTTTCACTGATTATAAAGGTAATAGATGTTTATAGAAGATGTCACCAGGACCAAAATCAAAGTATTGTACTAATCTCAAAGTATAATGTAATGCAAGGGCCATCAGTAATAAAAAGGTTAAAGAATCAGTGCAATTTATCCTTTTTCCTCCTACCCCTTCCTGCCACTCTGTTAAGGAGAGGGTCTTTCATTTGGCTGCTTCTCTCTCCAGATATGTAGATATGAGTAAACAGAAAGGGGATAGCATATTTATATTGATTTTCTTAGTGAAACAGTCACCAGAAAGTAAAGGAAAAATTTGGAAAACAGAAAAACTATGTAGAGATAGAAGAGAAGTTTGGGAAGAGAGAGAAACTGGAGTAACTGCTATGTGATGTGAGATTTGGGGAAGATCAGGTGGTAAAACAACTTTCTGGAAGTCTTACTGTGTAAAAAGATAAGGAGGTTTGCTGAATATTGTGAGATGCAGTTTTCCTTCAATCCCTCTTTATATAAAAAGATTTCAGTAAAGATACCTACATTTTTCTTCAATACTCTTGGAGTTAAAATCGTACTTCTTTCTCATGCATCACCATGCGGAGATGAGATCTTTCTACTTAACAGGCATATAGATCAAGATTTTGATGGAAGAGTTTAAGGCACTATATCAATATATTAGGTTATACAGATAAAATAGAATATGTAAAAAAGGTAATACAAGTTTTTCCTCTTACCTCACCATAAAATAAGATCATATCCTATATAATGCTTTGTAACCTGCTTATTCCACTAGATATATTTACATACTGATACATTTCATTGTATTCCATTAGAAGGTTACAAAGTGAATTAGTATTACTATTTATTAATTCATTCTCCTATTTTTGGACAGCCAGTTGTTTCCAAACACTTGTTTTTTGTGAACAGTATTGCAACAAATCTCTATCTAAACTTTTTGATATATCCTAATTTGTTTGGTTGGGACAAGAATTGATGAGAAATAAATCATTTAGAAAGAAAGGAATGAAATAAGAGTTATCTAATATTTTCTGGGAGTGAAATATCAACTTAAGTGAGGCAAAGCAAAGAAGGAATCCAGATAACTAAAAAAGTGAAGAGCTTTGGCATAGGAAAATATAAAAATTAAGCAAAGAGAACTTAGAAAAGTATTATAAGGTGAATCAAGAAAGGATTCCCAATCAATATCAACTCTTTTCTGTAACTAGTACTGCAATTAAATGGACTAGTGAAACGCAAATATTTCATAAGTGGAATAAAAATATACCTAGTACGCATAAATGCAAAGTAACATAGTAATTAAAACATGTCAATAAGGAAAAAAGGAACTAAAAAAGACACAAAAGGGCAATAGTTAAGTTTTGTGAGAATCAATTTTTATATGAGAATGAATTCCAAAGATTATACTCTCAATTTCAAAAGATGAAGACTAAGAGCTTATGTGATTAAAGAACTCAAGAAGCCAAGACAAAGTGAAGATATATACCCATTTGCTTTTCATATTTCATAAAGAAAGAAACAACACCCTTTGAAGGTTAATACTGACAAAAGGGAAATATAGTCTTTCACTAACAATAATTTGGAGATATTATATTTTATATTTTCTTTGTATGCAAAATTTTCTATCTAACTTTAAATGTATGATACAGTGTCCCTATCAGTTAGGAATATGTTAAGCTGTAAGTAAAAAACAAACAAACAAACAAACAAACAAAAAATTAAAAAACTCAACTAAAAGAAGCTTAAAATGCAAAGGTTAAATTTTCTCATGTAACAAAAAATCCAGAGGAATGTGGCTGATGATGTCAGTTTTGCTGTTCAGAGATGTGGTTAGTTCTGTGGCAGTCTGTTGCATTGCTGTCTCCCATAGGAGCCCTCACTGTGGTCTCAGTGCCCTTGTGTAGTGCCCTGCTCTTGCGTCTGTGCTTAGCCTATGCAAGAAGGTATAGCAAGTGATGGGGAAGTGCTACAAAACATTTTTGTATTGGACTTTCTTGTTTAGTATTCCATGTCATCTAAAGTAGCCTCTTCACCCTTTAGCTTCCTTGTATCATGAAAACTCAGCTCACTTTGCTGTTTAGAAATATGTGTGGACATGGATGAAAATTGGTATTCTTAACTCTATAAAAACTTCAGCTGAAATACAGAAACCTTGAGTAATAGAGGGTTGTGGCTTCACTCACAAAATTACTCTCTGTCCCTCTGTTTCAATTTGTGCACTGAAAATTTTGCTACAAATCACAAGAACAAAAAGGTTTTTTACTGTTGTCCTTATTTTCACTGATCCTTCACAGGTTTTTGGAAATGGATGCAAGACAAAATAAATAGGCATCTTAAGATTTGAATGTGCAAGAAAAATGTTCTAGACCAGTGGTTCTTAACTTAAATGGCATCAGAATCACCTGAAGGGCTCATTAAATAGAGAGTGCTGAGACAGCCCCAGCATTTCTGATTCAATATGCCTACGACAGGACCAATAATTTGTATTTCTAACAAATTCACAGGTGATGCTGATGCTACTGGTCTGGGGACCATGCTTTCAGAACCACTGTGCTAGAGATGTAGCAGACCAGGGTCAAAAATGTAAATGTCAGCAGGGGTCAAGCAGGTAATGGAAATGATGAAACAGGATCGCATGTCAGACAATAGGAAATATTGAAAACTAGAGATCTGGGGACACAGTACTTGCTAAAAGGGGCAGCACCCAATAATCTTCTGCAGATTGTATGTCACAGGTTCAGTGTTGATGGATCATCTGATTTCTAAAGAGCATCTGGAAATACATATTTTATGTGTAATTTCTCAATTTGCATATGTTGAACACTGTAAGTAAAATATGATTTAAATAATATGTAAGTCAAGTAAATGTGTCCTCATACTAGAGATGGCCATGTGGGTCACCTGTTTAAAACCTCTCCAGTGGACAAAAGTTAACTCTGCCCATCCTACCCCTTCCCTCCCTCACCTGACAATAACTCAACCCTGAATATGCATCTGCTTTGATCGAATGTATATGTTGACATTTTTGCAGCACTTCCTATGGATACAACCTTCAGTAACTCATGCATCTATTTTTGGTAATAATATTAAAGGAAAGAGTAGCTGTAAGATCATGTTTACCACCTTTAGTTTATCTTCTTTCATTTTTTTTCTTTCTTCATACCTTCCGGCCCCTTAAATGTTTTGAACAGAAGATTCCAGTAAATAGCCTTATTACATCTGATAAGTGTAAGATACCACAAATGGATAAAGATAACAATATTCTCCTCTCTTCAAAATCTAATGTGCCAGTCTAGTCTAAGAGTTGGAGCAAAGAAGAAGAAAGCTTGTTGATTTGCATTGGTTGCTTTTTTAGCCTTTTATTTCTTAGCCTTGAATCAGTTGAAATGTTTTACCAACCATCTGGTCATCTACAGATTCAGGAATAAAGCAATGCCAAAATACACCAAGAAATCTTGTAAACATTTTTTATAAAAGAATAAAATGAATTTCTGGTCAGTTTATCCATCTTCATTAATGTTTCCTAGTATAGTTCTTTTTTTTTTTTTTTTTCCCACTATGACTAACAAGTATCATCTAGTTATGAGAGGCCATTATACAAAATCATTAAACATGCTTAACTGTACTGTGTTAATTATGCAATGATAAATTATTCTTTATTTCTTCATTAGCAGTATTGTAGCAGTAGAATTAGCATTGTTTGTTCCTTTTCGAAGAAAAAAATTATTAATATTAAAAAATGAAAATTCTGGAAACTTAATGTTGTGGAATGACAGTTTTAATTTGATTTTTAAAATCCTATTTGCTGCTCCCCTCAGCTATAAAAGTTTAACCATTATGTCACTGTAATTACATTGGCTGTTTATCTCTTCTTCCATGGCTATATGAAGGTTTGTGTAACAGACTGAGGGCTGGCATTAGACTCTGTATCAGGACACCTAAGGGGTCTTATTAAATCTTTGGCTAAATTGAATCTAATAATATAATTTCAGTTTCTTCTAGTTTTACTCTCTGCTTTCGAATCATTTCATTATTAAGCAACAAACAAGTCAACAAATGCTTATGGAGCACTGTCATAGGCACCATGGAAGGTAGAAAAACAATCTAAATAAACATATCTTTTCTGCCATGTGGTGTTGACAATTTTTCGTGAAAGTTGGACATCTATATAATTGACGTAGAGCATAATACAGTCATCGGTGTGGGGTGGTACAAAGGCGATATTCGGATGTAGAAAGGAAAATTATTCTGGCTAGATTGTTTAGTAAAATCTGAGCTTGGTCTCAAACAATAAAAAAACGGTAATGACTGATGCCACAACATGCGGATCCTTCGCTCTGCCTGAAATGCTAGCTATGTGAGCTCCCCATGCACCAAGGCTTTAAATCCTCACAAGATCTCCATGAGTTTAGTCCTGCATGTTCCCATTTCACAGATGCAAAAACAAGGAACATTTTATCAGGTCAGTGATTCTTACAGTATAGTCCCAGAACAAGAAATAGCAGAGCAACTTGGAAACTTGTCCAAAATGCAGATTCCTCTACCCTCCGATCCCAGACTTATTAAGTAAAGAAATTCTGGAAGTGGGACAGCAGTCTGTGTTTCACAAGCGTTGTTGAAGTTCAAGAACCACAGCATCAGGTGAAGAGGATGAGGGCAGTGAAGAGCATAACATATGATGTAGAAGCCATGACACTTGGCAGTCGGTCCCATCTTTACTGCTTACTGCACATGTGACCTTGAATATGTTACTTAACTTCTTAAATCTCAGATTTATCATCTACAAAATGGGGAGAGCAGTTGTTATTTCTCACCGCTATTTTGAGCATTAAATGGCATCATGCACATAAAATCCTTATCACAAGTAAGGATACAAAGTGAGCTTTCAATCAATGCTAGCTTTTATTATAGTAGTCATCATCATTATCGTCATCACTACCACAACCATCACCATCACCACCATTGTCATCCCTGTCCAAGTAAAGAGAGAAGTAGAGAGGAGGGATTTGATATTTTTCCTAGGCAGAAGATTAAGGGGACTGTTTCCTTCTTTTGTGGCAGAAGATGGTTGAAATGAACTGAAATAGTAAAGCTCAATATTTATATCCTTCAAAACACCTCTCTGATTAATCTCCCCAACACTGATTGTGTGTGTGCACGCACATGTGTGTGGTTTCCACGAACATGTATGAAAGTAGCCTATTCGGAATAAATGCTCATTTTTTTAATGGTGCCTTGTAAATTGTACTCATTTGAGAGACACACGTTGCATATCCCCGGACTAGAAATCCAGGTCCCCGAGGCCTCCCATTCCTTTAGTGTTCTTTGGGGTAGAGAGTTAAACATCTCTCGCCCTGGAGTCAGACTGGGTTCAAAGCCAGGCTCAAGGAAGCATGAGCTCTTAGCTTTGGGCCAGCAGCCCAGGGTTTCTCATTTTTAACATGGCAATGATATTAAGTTCAAGTTTTTTTTTTTAACAAGTTTATTGAGATATTTAATCTCATTTTAAAATTAAAAGTACAAATACTTTATAGGTCGAAATTGGAAGAAATAATGCAAGCAAAGCTCTTCACTGAATGATAAGCTCTCAGTAACAGTCTCTTTTTTTTCCTTTTTGTCTTTTTAATTCTTTCTCTTTGTCTCTTTTTCTTTTATTGTTTCCTTTTTTCTTTCTTTCTTTCTTTTGGTGCCCTATAAGTTAAAGAAAGACCCCACTCGTAGGTTTGCGAAATTCCAAAATGGTGTGAGTTGGCAGAATAGCGAAAGAAGGCAACAGTATAATTACCAGTTCTCTTCTTGTTTTTCCTGGATGACAAAGTGTGTGCAGCTGGTGGCGGGTGGGATAAGGCATGGCTAGTGTGGGAGAGATAACAGGAGGGGAGAGGCAAGGGACTGGACTCTGCAGACCCAACAGCTATTTAACAAAACCTAGATGAGAAAAAGATGGATAAAGAAGATAACCTTGGAAGAGAATTCCAGGGACTCTCCAAGTACAATGCAAGGCTAAAGGTTCCTTGAGTAGTAAGATGTCTAAGCACACTGCTATTGCAGTGCAGTCATGTTACTTTGGGCAAATCATGTCCATGTCAATCTACCATTTGGTTAGATGAATGAGTGAACGAATGTAGACTCGCTAGCAAGTGTGAGTGCTTACTCCGTGTCAGACACTGTGGTAATGTGTTATATGAACAGTCGCTCTATATCCTTACAATACTGGCCTAGTAAATGTGGATTATTACTCTCATTTTGCAGAGGAGTAAAGAGAGACTAAGACAGGCTAAGAATTTCCTCAAGGATAACGGGAAACAAAAGGAGTTCAAGCCGGAATTCAAAATCATGTAGACTCACAGACTAAACTCTTGAATGTTACTCAAGGGAGAAAAAGCAGATTGAAACAGTGAATTAAGAGCATTTTCACCTCAGACTAGAATTCTATGCAATTGACCCAATCATGGATTTTTACACATTCTACTTGCATTTTAATCTGCATTCTGACAATTCCCTGTATGCTAAAATAATGAATTTTTCCTCAATCCTATCTTTCTAATTTTTAAATATTTCTATAATGCCCTCTTATCTGCCATACTTCACTATACTGGTATCTGCTCTCTTGATTTATAAGGTGTTTAGAAATGCTGGGAAATTCTGCTCATTCTAATGAAGAGTAAAAACATATTTTCTGAGTTTGTGCCGCATCTACAGATGTTGTCTGCTAGGCCAAACAGAATACCTAGTAGCCAGAGCACCTCTTTTAGAGATAAAACTGAAAGTCCCATATTCTCGCAGATTTTAATTTCGCTGAAGGATCGGTTTGAGAGAGAGGAGGCTGTGTTTTTAATATTTTTACATTGTTGTTAATTTTGCAGAAGAGATGGCTGTAGGGCCATCTTGGAAATGCTGACCCGTGAATGCATGCCACTGGCCACGTGAGATATTCACCTTCTCAGCTTCTCTCATTTTGTACATCCTGACATGGCGGATAACACGGGGCACACTTGGAATAAATCGGCTGTTACTGCATATGGAAACACATTCATGAGTGATTTAGGAAGTCCTAAACTCTGGGCTATTTTCTCATGGAGCATGTGTCACCTCTGCCGGTCACCTGGCAGCTGCAAAGGAGCACAATCCTCCCTGGCACCTTAGATGAGGAATTGCTACACTGCAGAATCTTCCCCGTAACTGACCCAAGCAAGCACTGAGTCGAGATGTTTCTACCTGTATGCTTCCTATATGTCTTCTTCTACTCAGAGTGAGAGCCACACTTCTGTTTGCAGGCCATGTGTCTTTTTGCATCCGAATAATATTATTTCTTCAGCAGTTTACACATCGTGGGTATTTAATGCTGCTGACATTTGCCTAGCAAATCAGACTTGCAGGCAGGCTTGTTAACATCATCAGATCATACCTAGGCATCCAGATGCCCAAGATAGGTGCATGGTCAGAGAGCAAATGCATTAAATAGTTTTTCCAGCCTAGGGTTTTATCATCTGACACAGCTAACTCTTAGGCGAGGCAAGTACAGAGGAAAACAGGGAAGAGACTTTCCTAAGAAGTTGAAGCCACCACATGGATAAACAAAGGGAAGGGTGGACATGAGAGCCATTTTAAGGGTTTTTTTGCTAGTAGGGTGCTATAGGATACCGGAGATGCAGCATGGGTTATGATATTATCAGATAAGTTTACTTCATGTGAATTTAGGTGATACCTTCTGAAATCGAGCTTTCTAGGTTCCAAATATGTGAAACTAGCTCTAGTTAAAGATGAAATGGAAATTTTATTCTAAGGACATAGGGCTGACTGTGAATCTGACTGCAGAATGCTACCAAGGCCTGGATGGTACTAAGACTAGCGACTGGAAGTTGCACACTCTCCATCCATCATCTCTGTACAGCTGCTTTATTCTCCACCCACTCTGCAAACTGGCTTCTTTCGCAGGTGCTAACATGTTCCTGAGCAAGGGTTTCTGACCTCACATTTTCCCACCATGTGCATTACACACGCAACTACTAGTAAATAGTGAATTTCACTTAGTCTCTCCTTCATCTCCAACTATTTCCATATTCCTGGAAATGATGCTCTGATTGGCCTGCCTTGGGTCATGTGCTCACCCTTGTTCCCATCAAGCGGCAGAGTTGGGGATTGGATGCCTTTTACAGTATAGTCACTATGTGATCTTGCTCATGGTACTGACGTGGCAATGAACTTCTCTGTGCTTGGGTCTGGCTTCTGAGGAGTGGGCGAGATCCTTGAAACAATTCACTTCTTACTCACTTCCTCTCCACCACATTTCACAGAGTTCATACTTCTTCAGAGGTGCACAGTCACTGCTTGCTAAGTGAAAAAACATATGACTGAATGAAGACAAGTTCCAGTTCTTGGATATCTGAAACTCTACTTCAACCAATTGAGCCTCTCCTTCCAGCATCTCCTTATTACAGCGATCATTTACCATGATTGTGAGACTGCAGATTGTCACTAATCGTCTCAAAAAGAGGTGCCAAATTCCCCTGGAAGGAATTCTAATTCAAATTTAATTTTTTTTTTGGTCAAATCACATAAAAACACATGGGTATAAAGGAAAGCGGATTAACACAGAAAGAGAGGTCATGGGATTTACTTTGATTAAGAGTTGGAAAATCATTCCTTTATTTTGAAGTGTCTTCTTACTGGAGATAAAATTTAATTTTCCAAAATTTAGATAATAATGAGAGGTAGTTGAATAGAGAGTACTTTCTAAGTTCTTGAAATTTGAGGTCATTTTTTTTTTTTTACATTGTAGAAATTTAACCTGTTGTTAAAATAAAATAGAATATATACAAGGGAAACAAAAGAAGATGGCATTTCTGAGTGAAATCTGGATTTAAAACCAGATATCCCCGTTCATATCCTGCTTCTTCCGCTTTAATATAATCTTAAGCCATGTTTCTCTCTTTCATTCCTTATCTGCAAAATGGGGAGACGGGTACCTATATAAAATTATTGTGTTGTTTAAAGAGATAGCAATTATGAAGTTCCTAGCATGGTTCAGTAATCGAGACATTTCCATTCATTTAAATAAAAGGTTTCCGCTATCTCAGCACATAGGTGATTCATGTTCTGGGATAAAACTCATGCCAAATCATAAAATGGAGGTGTCCTGTGATAGATACCTGAATTGCCTTTTATAAGTAGAGAGCATCTAATCCCATCTGCTATCTCTTCAGTTGTGGTTTATAGAGAACATGTTGCTTTATTTGTTTATCCCTCAGTATATTTTGAGTTGTTGTCTCTGCTCTGTGTCATGAACAAGTCCCCCTGGCCAAATTAACCTGTTACTTTTTTAAATCCTGCTGTTTCCATCAAGTGTTATAAAGTTGTATTCGAGAACCCATAGAAAATTGCACGTTATCCTGCTGGTGAATCTGGGAAGTTATTTGATAGATTCTGATTGACTTTTGATTCTGGTGTGTGCCCTTCTTTTGTTTGCTTGTCCGTTTGTGCTTCAGGTCCCATTGTTCCCAACAATCCTGGCTACTTAGGGTTTCCTGCAAGCTCTTTTGAGGGCCAATATTAATTTATCCAACCTGGGTTTCTTTTTCCATTTCCAGGATTTAAAGAGTTTGTGTCTTTTCAAAGCAAGGTTTTGATGGCTTCTTTGAGTCTTTATTCTTTCCCCCACAGAAGTGACCCTCCATTCTTATAATCAAAGGCAAGAAAGAAGCCAGATTCACTTCCTAGGCAGTCGTGCTAGAACACAAACATTTCCTAGCATGAGGGATGTTGGTAATTGCTTTGGGAGGGAACATTCCCCTCTCAAAAATCAGAAGCTACCTCTCTGTTTCAGGCAGTTCATCACAGCTGTCTCCCGCAGAGGCTTTTATCCGCATGTATGGAAGAGTTTACACTGTTGTAACATTTGATACTATATTAGACAACAGAGGGTAGTAGGCAAATGTGAGACACTTTCATTTCCTTGAACCTCTGAGTGATTACAGCATTATGTTTCTAGTGAATGGCAGTGCTAATGGCTGTAAAAATATAATGGTATACCTTGAGAGATCATCAGGAAATGCAGGAATGCAAGTACATAATTTTGATTGATGTTATTGAGTTACTTTTAAATTCACACGAAAATGTATCAGGCTCTGCATATTCTAATCTTCTGTTTCATATTACCTATTGATTTACCACCAAACTACCATAATAAGCACAGACTACAAAAGATCCTTTTAATAAAGGTTTGCGTAAATGAATGCTTAAGCTGTTACCCAAATTCTTGCTCCTTAGTTTTTTTCTGTGAAAATTTTAAAACTTTTATTTCAGATATACCAAGGTATAATTGACCAATAAATTTATAACCCATTTAAAATGTACATCGTGGTGATTCGATATACATATACATTGGGAAAGTATTTCTTCATCTAATTAACACATTCATCTAAATACCCTTTTCAACCGCAATTAATATGAGCTGCTTTCTGGGAGTTTGTATTCTTCTAGATCTTGAAACTTGAACTATCAGCATTTTTGATCATTTGATAACTGAATTATCGTCTTCTATCTCATACATGCAAAATAAGATAGTGATATAAAAACAAGAAGTGGCATATGAAAATAAATGACTCGATGTTATCAATGGTGCTTCTGATGTTCACTGACCAGCCTCAATGCCAGGAAATAATTAGCAAAATGGTGATTAGCAGGAGCAGTCGGGCAAGAACTAAATACTTGGGTGCAAAATGGTCAAATTTCGAACAGTTGTCACAAGAGCAGTTAACTTACAAGTCCATCTTCTCAAGAGATGCACAGCTTTGGCGTGTAGCCCAAGAAAATGTATCAAGTTCATATCAACAACCTCCTAAATAAGATGAGTTTCCTCTAGTTACATTGTAATAGTTAGCACCTGGCACTTATTTACCATGAATGTCTCAGTTTGTGTTAATTTGACATTGTCACAAAGTTTGTGATAAAGTACTCCTCTTCTTCTGGGAGACCCTTGCTCAGGAATGGTTAGTGTCAAGCTAATAATTGTTCAGAATTCCAAACTTCTCGCATTTGTTTGCTCCCTGTCTGCATCTAACAAGGGTTGACATACTATGGCCAGAGCGTTGAATCAAGCTATCTGGCTGTTTTTGTAAATAAAGTTGTATTGGAATGCAGATATGTCCATTCATTTAAGTATTTTCTCTGGCTGTTTTTGTACTACAATGGTAGAGTGAAGTAGTTGCAATAGACCCTATGATATGGAAAAAAAATTTACTACCTGGGTTTTTACAAACATATATGTTGACTCTTGGCATAGAGCCGTGCTAGGTCTCAGCACACACTTTCCAAAACAGAAAGATATTTTAAAGGTAGGTCACTGATTCTGACTTCATGTCACGTCAGTGGCCAGTTCTTGTCTTTTGAGCACTCTTAAAATTTTCCAAGCAGTTAACAATGTTTGTATTTTGTTTTGTAGTTAAGGAAGCAGAGGCTATCTTGAAAGAGAACTTACATTGTATTTGTTTGACAAAGCAGGAGGAAATATGTTATAAAATTTGTATGAAAATTCTTATGTAAATCTTGAAAATTAACATCAGACTTGAAAATATGTTCAGGACAGTTAAACACTGAAAAAGACAAAAAATGGCCTTTTAAACATTTTTCTTATTTTTTTTTCTTCAGATGCATCTATGTAAATTCTTAGCTATTTTTAACAAAGCTTTATTGGGTACTCTTTAAGGCGGATTCTCTGCCAGCCCCTGGAAATAGATTACTGGCAGGAGACAAGGTCCCTTTCTTCAAGGAGCATCTCATACAAAAAAAAAAAAAAAAAAAAAAAAAGTTTCCAAAAAAAAAAAAAAATAGTTTCCTTGTTATCATTCCTTTCTTAATTTTGCAGCTCAGTTTTTGTGCCATACCACCATTGAAGTAAATCTCCAGTGAGTATTATCTACTCTCTTATATTAGTAAAATAATAGGAAACATTGACTGTCCTCACATACCCATAACAAAAATGTCAAATGTAGATTGTGCTATAAAAACCCCCGTCTCAGTCTTTTTTAGGAGAGGGCATAGAGCACAATGAGTTGACATCGCCTAGTTAGCATTCTACTCTGAAAATCTCCAGCGGACCACCACGCATGCTCTTTCTCCCTCTCTGAATATTCCTCTTTTACATCCTTCCCCACACGATGTCTAAATTTCTCTGGTTCCAGCCCCCTCACTTACCTACTCTCTTAAGACCTTTCTATCTCTCTCTCCGTTATACAGAGTAATTTAGACCCATCCCGGTTCCTTAAAACCTACTTTTCCACCTCAAACGTTCAGTGCCAGCAAACAGCAGAATTTCCAGTCACCAGCACCCACCTTTCTAGGCAGATAGCAAATTAATTATAAATAATTAACCACTTTCATGTCATCTTGTCCTTCTTATATGTGTGATCATTTCTAGGATGAACTTAATATCTTCTATTTAAAATACAAGGTGAAATGCATTTGATATGCAAAAGAATGGCTGCTGTTAGAGGATCTCAGTGTCAGATTTACAGTGTTAGTGAAACTTTCCTGTGGGAGAGGTTGGATACCAAGTAGGGCTAATAGGATCTGTGTGTCCATCCTTAGAAAGTGCTCTAACCCTGTAGAACTCAAAAGTGCAGCACCCTAGTGGATATTATTCGGAATAGCGGTACTTGTACTTTGGGGATCTCTAAGTAGCAGCTGCTGCAAGTTTTTTCATGGCTAGCTGATATGGAATATGGGGCTGGTGGTGAAATCTTTTACAATTCAAGCATCGATTATTGGGAGATTCACGTATCCCGTCTTGACATTTTCACATTCACTCTTCAAAGTAGGCATCTTATCCTCACTTTCCAGCTGTGGAAACTGAGGCCTATCCCTCTCGACTCTTCACAAGATGTCTTTGTTTCTGTTGTTCATGATATATAAGAGGCACTTGTATATACTGGTCAGTGGACTGGATATCTTCTTTATTGGATACATCAGAATTGTGATGTGGCTAGTTACTTTCATGAGACAGCTGCATTAGACTAGGACTAGGTTCTCAGACAATTACAGATTCAGTGACCGAAAGGGACATAACAGAATGTTCTAAGACTGCCCTTTTCTCTGAATTACTATTTTTGTAATGAAGGCGGCCTCAGAATCAGACAGCTCTCAGTCCCAGCCTCAGCATGAATACTTATTAAATGTGGGGAGTTAGCAAGCCACTTAACCTCCCGAAATCTCTGTCTCCCCATCTCTAAAACACACGTAAGGATACCTATGTTGCAGGATTGTGCAATTAGTGCTAACTTACACAAGGCGACTGACTCAAGGCCTGGCACTTTGTAGGCCTTCAAAAATGGGAGCTGGACTTGACAGTGATTTCGACTTTGATGCTTTGCCTAGAAACCTGTGGTTCAACACCCTCTGCTCCCTCTGATTATCTGGTGCTGCTTTCAGTCTCATGTATAAGAAGGATGGGAAGAGGGTGTTCAGTTCTTCCCTTCATTAGATTTCGAGGCTGCAGGCTCATGTGCCTGCTGCCTCTCTGAGCGCTGCATGGTGGGGAGGACGAGAAGGGAGGGCCTGTCTTTCTGGTTACGGTAACTTAGCCAGTGCCTAAGGTACAGCCATCTGTTCAGCTTCTGATCTCAGGAGGCACGTAGGAAAACGCGAGGATAGCAGAGGGGCCTGCATGTGGGGAAGGTGGAGCCGAGGAGGCAAAGGCTTCAGTAAACTTCCACATTTCATACTGAAATTTTAGTAGGAGGTGTAACCATGCTGCCTTCTTTGAATGTTAAACAGTTTGAACTGGAGAGGGAGAAAAAAGACATGGAATTAGACCAATACCAATCTGACAAAGACTTTTGACTTTCCATTGCTTTTCAAATATGACTGTACACAAACACATAAGTTTGCACTACAATGGCAAATATCTAGACCTACAGGGTGCATTCTGTCTCTTTGTGGCATTTGTTTATTGGGACTGCCAGCACGCAGAAATGTCTTTGCATTTCACAACTCATAAAATTCATAGACAGGAGATCCTGGTTCCGTTGTCATCATTTCCTGTGCAAATGGCCCCAGGGATCCTAACTGACTCTAAAAGGCAGCAATGTGTAGCTCTGAAGCTACAGAGCAAAATACAATTGTGAATTTGCTTATCCTTTTTTGCTCTGGACATTAACCAGAGTTGGCTTTTTATCCCCAGACATATCAGTATAACAGCACAGGGGGACAGAAAGCAAATTGCCTTTGACCTCTTATTTACTAGTGCATTAAATTACTGGGGCACTGTCTTCCACTTCTGTAGCTTTTAAACTAGATTTTCCCTGGTCCACCCAGAGGCCATAGGGATATTCTGTCTCTAGATAGTTTGGAGTGTGCCTGTGTTCAGGCTTGTTCTTAAATGTTTCTAAGAGGAGAAACTGGAAATCTTGGGGTGCACACTGGTTTTCACACTGTCTGTCTGAGGCCGACCTGAGGGGAGGGGAGGCCGAGTGAATGAGATTCCAACTCCCTCCCCATGTCAGCTTCTCTCTCTCTCGTGTGTGGGGTTCTGCGTTGCATTTCATTGGATGCTTGAGGGTTTTAAAATAAACCACTTTTATAAAGTTCTAATAGACGGGAAAGGAATCTGCGAATGCCCTGTGTTTAGGTAGACTTAGCATTTCTGCTTTTGGCAATAGACAAAATTTGCGGAGGAGAACGAATAAAGAGATCACGCGTTATCCATTACATCATTTTAAACACAGCAACATGACACCTGCAATATTTAAGAAACAAGTAGGCAATCCAATTAACATGTTATCAGAGGGGAGAAAGATATTCTACAAGAGCTTTCTGAGTGATCTTTTGAAATATGTATTTTTAAACTCTAAGCATGCTCATGTAATGAAACTTTTTATTGGATTTCTAAAATATCTGTGACTTCAGCTCAAATTAGGAAACAAGAACATTTGATTCATATGTACTGACTCCTCTTCACTCTCTGCTAGACAGACTTCTTCAATAATTTCTCATAATTCTAAATGGGAAGAAAGGTGGTCACACTGATCCGTATTCAGAATTGGCAGAATCCCAATCCACGTGGGTATCTAGAAATGATAGGTTCCAAACCTCCCAAAGGTGAGCAGTCAGTTTATAGGATACAGTTGTTTAAGCACAGTGAAACAGTGGCCGAGGATGATCAAAGATCAGTGACGAAGGTGACACAAGTTTAGACAACTGGCTGTAGTGTGAGTGGTAACCGGGAAACAGTAGCTCTCTGTCGGATGTGTCTGAAATTTACGTAGGCATCATTCATGCACATATTTACACACATACACAGGTACACTCACATATACAGTAATATACACACATCTCAAATGGGCTGTCAGTAATTAACAAGTCAGTCCCCTTAAGTAGCTGGATAATCTGAAAAGTTAATAGTGAACAATGTTACAGCTCATAGGATTAGTTAATTAGACAAAGGCTTGCAGGCAAGATCTCTGTAGCCTCTTCTGCTAAAGTGATGGAACTCACTTAGGCAACTGATGAAAAAAAGCAGTGTGAACACTCTTCAAGGGAGGAAATGTGGAACGTAACAGAATAGAGGTTCAGCATAGCAGTAACGGCTGGCAGAGGCATTGCCATCCGATGATTGCCATTTGTCAGTGCCGGAAAAGGCAGAGGCTTGGGGAAAAGATTTATAATTTTGGTTACCATCTTTCCTACTGCTTCAAGGCAATTTTAATTACTTTGTAAAAACAGTCTCGAAGCTTGCATTTCCCTAC
>KE754037.1:4138-14471 GCA_000465285.1 Eidolon helvum | reverse complement strand
ATCTGAATTATAAAATAAATATTGTAATTTCCAGTCAATTCATTCAATAAACACTACTTTAGCTCTCTTCTGGCCTCAGCATTGGGCTTAGTGTAATGCCCACTTAGTGTTTTGGATGAAATGTATTGACATAGTATAAATGCTGAAAGTAAATCCTGCATATTTTCTCACTAGAGTGAAAAATTTTCTTTTCCTACAGATTTTTTGAAATGCGAATTTAGCGTTTTGATTTATTTTTTGACAATAAGCTTGCCTCTCCTTTTCCTTTGCACTTAGTATTTTTGAAAATAATTATATACATTGTAAACCTCATTATTTCTCAACATCTTATATTTTCATTTTTGACTTAATCTTCTGAGATTTTTTTAGGTGACTAATCTTTAAGACACAAAGAAAGCATGCACCAGAAATATATACCTTAAAACAACTATTTTGTACTCTTCTGGCCAAGCAGATGCAACTGTGTATGTCTATCAGTCTTTCCACTTACGTGGCAGCTCTCCCAGGTGGCATTGACACATAGAAATTAGTTATTATTCTCCAAGACCCTCAGCTACAGAACTCTTGGCATGTTCTCTTTGTTGTCAATCCATTACTATAAGTTTTCTGGGAACAGGCACCTTTTCTGTTTGACTATTTCATTCCAAGAACTTAGATTGTTTCAGGCACATGGTAGGTAGTCATGAAACATGTACAAAAATGCCTGGCAAGACTAATATGACAAATGAAACTGTAACTCAGTAAGGAGGATATTCCAAGCTGAATGAATGAGATTATCTTTTTAAAGCATAAAATGTTTTATATTTGTCTCTTGACTAAAATTCTCATATGGGCTTCTCCACTTTTCAGGAATAAAAATCTATATTTGAATTTTACTGTTATACAAGCAAGTATCTTATTGTAATAGGACCTTCTTTAGACTTTAGTCTCATTTTGTAATCCCTCATTATGGCTTTACGCTTCAGTCATTCTGGAAATACCCTCACATCTCTTCACACAGTATTGCTCTCTGCTTGTAAAAGACTCCCTGCTGAAGTATACCTTCCTCTGGGACCTCCTCCTTTATAATTCTCCGACATTACATCCAGAATATGTCGCCTTCCTTTGCTCCCTTGGCAGCATAATCTTACCATTATTATAGGCTTTATCAAGTTGAATTTAATTTGTATTTTTCTAGATGTCTCCATTATGATATGAGGCATGGAAAGAACTGCATGTGTATTATATTTTTACCCTTTGTTCATTTCCGTGTTCCTGCTCCTAGAACATATATTGATATTAAAATAAACTTACCATGTATCTACTAAAGTATTTAAGCATTTGACAATTTTGGCTTTGCCTTAAAATACACTATTTTAAAATAATCTTGCATTAAAATGAATTTGATATTTTTCACTTGCTACAACAATCATTTTTATATCTAAATAAAAATGTCTCATCCTGGGCTTGTGTACATTTAAGCTGAAATACAAGTAAGATTTTTAATACTTTCCTATACATATGACAAGTAACTGAAACTTGCAATCACTTTTGAAAAAAGAAAAAAATAATAAACTGGATAAATAAAAATACGTTCTTGATATGTTCTTGTACCATTAACAATTTAAAAGAACTTTCTCTTTTACTTTATTTTCTTTAAATGGTTACACTACATTAACATTTAAATCATCAGTCACAGTCAGGATTAAAATCTGCGTCAATTATTTCTTAAGAAAAATGTTTATGTTACACATATTCAACAGATATCTACATATAAAAATCTTCCTGTAAAGTATGGAATTATGCTTTTAGACTTTCTTTAGCCTTATCTCCTGCAAATTCAAGCATACCTAGCTGGTTTCAAGGTTTAAATTGACCATTCAATTCAAAAGGCCATATCTAAAGTTTTCATTCTCCCCGTAGCAGTAGCAGTTTTGTTTCTGCTCCCTGCCTATCCTATTGCATCTGTCAATAGAATATATCACAGTGGATCACAAAGCATAATCTTCTCAATTATTATCTCTATCTAAGGCTAAGGACAAGGTGTTTCATATTCCATTTACCCTCTTGTTGAACATCTGTTTCAGGTGGTTTTTATTCACGCTTCAAGTATTGTTAATTCTTTCTCATATTTCTTTTTGACACTGAGGTTGTGGACATTAATCCTGCCATGACAATGTTTTGTTTTATTTTTAAAATGTATTTACCTCCTTCAGGTGTTTGGCTTTTATTTCATGTGGTTTTTTTTTTTTTTTTTTTAATCTTCTATTGGAAAATTGTTCCTATTCAGTCTGATTAAAAGAAAAATTTCCTCATGAAATTTATATTTAAATATTTAAAATTGTATACTGGACAAGACCCTCTCACATTTTTAGTTCTAGATAGTACTTGTTCTCAAGCTTCATACAAACAATGATGTATATACATATACACATATTTGCATGTGTTTATTTCTCTTGGTTAAATATTTGAGAATGGCATTTCTTGGGTCATGTTTTAGGTTTATACTCAAATTTATAAGAAATTAAGATATTTTATAGGAAATTTTTCTTCAAAATGGTCATGCAATTTTTATTCTCACCATTAATATCCAAGTTCTAGTCACTCCAGATCTGCATCATCTTTTAGCATTATTAACATTTTTTAATGTTGTCGGTTCTAATAAGTCATGACACACCTTTTCATGTGTTACTATTTACCAATAGGTGAATAAATAAACCACATTATCAGAATTAAAAAGAAACAAACCTTTGACATATACAGCAAGATAGCTAATCACAAACAGTATGTTAAATAAAACAGACACAAAAGACCGAGTGTGATCTAATTTCATGTATATGAAATTGTAGAAAATGTAAACTAGATCAATGGTTTTCTGAGTTCAGGAGTGGAGGGGGTATTGTCTGGAAAGAAACTCAAGGAAAAAATTGGGTGATAGAAGTATTTTATATATTGATTGTTGTGGTACTGTCATAGACATCAAAACTCAACAGCTCATATATTCTAAATAAGTAATGTTTTTGTACCTAAATAATGACTCAAAGATTATTTAAAATATTTTGAAAAGTGAAACATGCAATTATAAATAGTTGAAAGAAGATTAGCGAACTAAAGATGGACTTTTAAAAAAATACCCTAAAACAGCACAAAAATACAAGAAAAAAGATATTAAAGAGAGGTAAAGATATGTGGAGGTTAGCATAAGATGGACTAATATATATCTATTCAAATTTCTGGAGAAAATAGTAATAATGGGGGAGAAATACTATTTGATGGGATAATAATGATATTTTTTAGATAATAAAACATATTAAGAATAAGATAAATAAAGATAATTCATATTACATGGATAATATTAGACATGCTAATAAATACATGAATTCAAAATATAATAAAACTCTTAAATGAAGCAAAAGACAGAAAGTCAAAGATAATCATACTGTTAGTAGATTCCTCAACTATTAATTTTGGAAAAGAAATAATAGAAACAAGTAGTTAAATTTGAGATTACACTGACTGAATAAATAAGGATGATATCTAATTTATTTTACCAAAAATGTACAGAATTAATTTTCCAGGTAAACGTAACCGGCAAATAGGTGAGAGTGGTCTTATGGGCTGATTTGTGTCCCCCTGAAAATGCATACATTATGTTGAAGTCTTAACCCTCAATACTTACAAATGGGACCATAATTAGAGACAGAGTCTTAATAGAGGTGGTGAAGAAACTAAAAATGTGTGCAAATTCCCTCTGTCCGTGACTTACAAAACTTCTATAATGTCAGTCTAGCCCACCCTTGGCTTTTAGAAATTCAGTGGAGGAAAGAGGCCTGGTTAACCAGGAGAGGACCAATGCCCCCGCTGAAAGATAGTCGAGCAGAAACAGCAAATACATACTAGTCTTTTTGTTCTATTCAGGTCTTCAACAATTGGATGAGCCCCACCACCCTTTCCACCTCTCCCACCCCCATACTAACATTGGGTAGGGCAATCAGCTTTACTCAATTTGCAATCAAAATGTTAATCCTATTCAGGAATACCTGCACCGACATACCCAGAATAATGTTTAACTAAATATCTGGGCACCTGGCAGCCTAGTCAAGTTGACACATACAATTAACTATTATAGTTACCAAGGAATAAAACGTATTGAATGTTATCAAAGAATCACTTAGTATTCTTCTTGTGGTAAAGTTTCTTGAATTCATGAAAAGACATTAATTTCAGTGAATAATGTAGATTAGACTTAAACTTTTAATCAGATATTTCAAAGAACACTTATTTGAAATCTATAAATTGATAACTTTGAGACTTTAAAAGAAGTAAGAATTGATCCTATAAACATGCTCCTTTTCTGGGTAAATTATTCATACCTAATTATAAGATTATTTTGTTCTATGAATGGGGCATGGAACAATGATTCTGTAAAATACGCTAAATTTTTCTCACTAATACTATGATTTAAAGTACTAAATGTTGAAACATTGTGAACAGTGAAACTTTGAAACTTACAAATTATGACTAGTTTGTTTTAATAAAGTTTAACTCACAAGAATTCTTAATTTATTGAAATGCATTGGTAGATATCAACAGAGTTCAGGAAAATCACTTTAGTTAGGTGCAAATTCTCTTCAAAGGAAAAGGGGCTCTTTTAAATATTTATCTACCTATTTTTAAGCCTAAGTACTTATTTTACTTTGTCATTGAAAAATCTTAACACATTTGAACTGATATTACTAGTCTTCATCTATTTGATGTTTCTCAAAATTCTTTATTCTGTTTTCTTCAGAATATGTTAAATGTCCTAATATGTTTAGTTAACTTAATGTGGATATAGACCAAAAAATAAATGAGCTTATTTTATTTATCATAATTAAATCATTGCAGCTTTCCTGACAGGTATTACTCAGTTAAATTAATCTCATCTTTTCTCCACATCTATCCAGTAGAGCCTTGCCTCAATATTAGCAGACTAGGTGACTTCAGTACTGTTTTTACTACCTAATATTTTAAATTCAGCATGTCTCCAATGGAGTAAAACTGGATCAAATGTAAAACCAATCCTGTTTGAACAATTTTACACTGTCATGCATGAAAGTGCAGGAAATAACCAGAAAATGAATGTTATAATTCACTTTTCCCCTGGAAGAAAATTTTAACACAATCACTTACGAATATCATTTAAAAACTTCCAGATAATCCTCAAGTAAATTCTGTGGGGTGAGTTCTGCTCTCTATGTGCATATGTAAAGCATTATAACATAAGAGTAGGAACCATAAACTAGTAACTTGTAAATTCATATACTAGGGATCCACAGATTTTACCAAAAGTAGAATACAGTTTTATGAGGGGCCACCAGCATATTAAAACTACATGTTGGGAAAAACAAAATGGTTAAATATTTTTTTTAATGGAAAAAGACAAAATGTAAGAGTTGAATAAGAGAAAATGAGAAATGAAGAGAAGAGAGGAGGGGAGGGCAAGGGAGGGAGAGGAGAAAAAGAGAGGGAAGATGGAAATATTAATGAGATTAGAAGAAAAAGGAAAGGTGCAGTCCAGGTTTGGGTGGTAAAAAAAAATCATAACAAACAAAAAACACAACTCTGTGTGTCAGGTTTCAGTGGACCAGAATAATTTCAGGAGAAACTGATGATCTGAAGTATCAAAAAAAGAAGAAAAAAAGTAAACCAAATAGAAAATCAATTTGAGGCAGTTCTTAACTAGGAAGTTGTCATAAACTGGCATACATGGAACTTAAGTTAACCTTCATTAAATAAATGTTTTGACTTGTTTTTCAAGTGTTATGTCTGGTGCCACAGTCCTGGCATATCTGTATTAATGCATCTATGTCTGATGAATAAGCAACTCTTTATGTGTTATGCTCACATGTATGCCAGAAGTTGTTTTATCTACTAATTTATTTATTCAGCTTGTCCTAGATGGGTATGATAATTATATTAGCTTAAACATTATAACATAGTTTCTTAAATTGGATTCTGTCTTATAATCACATATTTAAAGATAAGCAGGCTATTTTTATTTCCAGTCCTATCCATATTAATTTACTCACACTGTCAGTGCATGTAAGTAAAATGGTGGTAAATGAGATAAAAACATAGAGTAATATTAACTGAGACATGTTACTCCTAAAACTTTCCTAATGATATCTATTTCTAGATTCATTAAGAAAATTTTAATGAAAAAATATCAACAGAAATAACTTAGCTCTAGTTTGTTATTTGAAACATAATGCAGAGACTTCATATTCAAAATTTCACTGCCACTAGCCTTCAATAAAGATTTCCAAATAGTGAATCTTTTATCATTTGTTAAGTTAAATTAAAAATAAAAAGTGACATATAGATTTTTATAGTATAAGAAATAGTGGAAACTTATTATATTTTATTTAGTCCTTTTTTCTTTATTCTCCCAATTTTAAAGGAATTTTTCAAAGGTTTCTATTTTTAAAATGCAATGTTTATTATCTGAAGGTTAATATATGCAATGCCTAGCGTCAAATTTTCTTGCAGTAGAACATTGGTCAAAGAAAATGTTGGCAGCCTTCCTATTTTTCCTGAATTTTTGTCAATAGAATTTTGACGTTTTGGCAACACCAGGCTTACACCTTGACAATGAATCGTGATTAGTCTAAGTCAACTAAAATTCTGATGTTCTTCCTTTTCTTCCTATTCCTGGTGGTTAAGAGTGACCGTGTGACCTAGTTTCTAGCCAATGATACATAAAGGGAGCCTTTCAGAAAGAAGGGGGTTATCTTGGAAAACTTTTGCTTTCCTAGAAAAGACATTCTGGCATCACTTTCACTGAATCCATTTTATTCCTGCTTTAAATAGATATATGAGGCCTAGACTTTTAACATACATACATCTTGCAAACACAAGTAATATAATCTGAAGTCATTTGCAAATTCAGTGTTGAATTGCTGAATCTATATTACTAGCTACACTTAGACAACTTCTTGATATTAGAAATATTAATCTTTAAGCAACTATCAATGGATTTTTTTCTTCTTTTGCTTTCCAAAGAATTTCTAATTTAATCACTGAAACTTGGCAGAAGTATTAATATTACAATACTTGCATTTGAATATGTAGATATAGATATACAGATAGATGATATAGGTAGATATAGATTAGATATAGATACAGATGATATAGTAGTTAGATATAGACATATAGATGATACAGATATAGATAAAGATATAGTATCTTATATTTAACATGTATAAATCAAATACCTGTCTCCAAATTTAGTTAGTTTTTTTTTTTTTTATCTCCTGGTATAAATCTCTCATTTAGGTCCCTGTCATTCTGAGACTCCAATACTCCCATATGCACTGATGTTTAATCAGCATTTCAACCATTCATATTTATTTAGTTTTATTAGATAACTGATATAAAATTAAACTAAAATATTTTTATTTTTTTCTATTGTAAGAAATGTTATACTTATTTTTAAATAATATTGCCATGAATAAAGGAGGCCAAAAGAATTGACAAGTTATAACCACTCAGTCCATCGCATTATCCTAATTTGAAAGGTGCCCCTTGCTCTGAAGAATGTGGTAGGTGGTGACCACTGAAATTATCTGTGGACCAAACTGACAAGCCACGCAGCATTGTCCAAGAAACTTAGAGGAAGTACCCAGTTTTTGATAGAAGTTCAGTTGATTAAACTGCCACCTGCAACTAAAAAACAAAATTTGGGGCAAGAAATTCTGACATTTTATAATGACATTTAGCAGCTTAGGCAAAAAGGTAGAGAAAGGCTATAAATAAATCAATGTTCATAGGTTATATCTGATGTGCATGTGGGTTTGAGCATGTGTATAAGTATTTGTAGTTTTGTGTCATCTGATTAGTGAATATTTTGGTCATTGCCTATTAATACTATTTCTGAAATCACAGTACTCCAGTGTACTTAAAAAAATCTAATATCCTGTCTAAATACTAAATATTTCTTTTAGTTCATTTCCCTTTTTAAATTTGTTATTTGAACTTTTTAGTCAGTTATACCAAGTTTAATCTAAATATGTTCAAATTTATAATTTTAACAAACTCATTCTCTTTTCATACAAATATGTAAAACATGTATTTTATTATTTTATCAGTTCATGTAATTTCAGGAATGTGCTTTATTATTGAAATAGCAATGGAAACATATTGATCAATATTTATTGACATCAATATTATCACATCGAAGTCATTATAATTTGAATTAAAATAATAAACATAAATCAAAAACTAGAAGTATTTGTACTTTTAAAGATTTATTTTTGGCAGTATTTTCAAATACATAAAGGCTTTGGATAACTACAGACAAGTACAGCTAAAATTTTTCAAGCTTTATTAAATATACAAATTAATCTCATAGCATATTCAATTCAATAAACAAATTTCTCAAGAGAATTATAAAACTCCTCTATGAAACTTCAATAAACCTTGATATCTGATGGGCAAACTAACAAAACTAATACATTTTATAATTTGTTCTTAGTCAAGATCTAATGACTTCTGTTTGCTGCACTTATCTTTAAAGTAATTATAAAAGGATAAATCGATATTGGTAATTTGTATCTATCAGGGAACTTTGCTGATTTTGATGAACAACAACAAAAAAAAGATTTTCATTTTGCCAAACTAAACATTTATCAATAAATCATAGGATTGAAAAAAGATTAAAGACTAATTAGGTGTAAATCATGGATTATAGGGTCTCAGTTTTATTAATACCAAATCCCACTAGCATTCAGGAAGAATATTTATTCATTAATAATATCTATTAATTGGTGGTCATAAGCAGTACATAGTTGTTTCTGCTTGCTTTACTAAAATAGTATTTCAGGAACATTTAGAGTCTCACCAGTATTTAAATATCAATTCTGAAATTCTTTTCAAAGAGTAATTTAAAGATGAAGTGCCATGCTGTCATCCGTTGTAAAAAAATACATTTAGTTGAAAACTATCCTGTGGTGGCCTTGTGGATTTCCAAAGGACAAAACCGGAAATTTTTATCCTTAAGTCTTACTAACATACATGATCATTAAGTCTATTTATCCTTATTCCTCAGCGTTTATGAAACAGAACTGCTTGCTTCCCTCACTATGCTCTTTATCTTAACCGAGTGTTCATCATTATCTTCATGAATTTTGGCAAGAATTTCCAAAATGGTTTCACTTTCAGGATTTTCCCTTTACAATTCATTCAATCTAATGCTCTCTGACTGCTCTTTCTAAATTATAAATCTGAGAATGTTACACTCACTTATTATGTCAGCAGCTCTTTATCCTAAATAAAATCCTTGTGCACTCCTGAGTAATTTCGACCCTGCCTACACCTCCATCCTTATCTCCTGTTGTGATGCATCATGCTTTAAGGTTGGTGAACTCTTGTGTTTCCTAAACATATGACATTATTTCAAAAAGGTGTTTAGACAAGTGACACAGGAGCTAATTCTCAGAAGATAAACATAACCTGGTACACATTAATCAACTTTACCAAAATATGTAGTTTTCCCTAAACAACTCAAACTCTCTTACACTTTGGAACATGTCATTTCCTTTGCCTGCAATGCTTTTTACCTACATTCATCAGTATTTGGCTTGAACTTGTTTTTCTAGCTCACAAGCCAGTTTTTTTTTTTTTTTTAAAGAAATAGTTTGTTTTGTCATCAGTGTAATTAGAGTATATTAATCATATACTTTAATAATTAAAGTATATCTAAATTTCTCTTTCTCACTTTCTGAGAGTGTGTGTGTGTTCTTTTAAACATTTTTATCTATCATTCTCCCTTTTCTACATTATATAAGAACTCTATATAACTAAAAATAAATTGAATTAAAGATCTGGTTTAGATTATTAATGAGATTTAACCTATGACCCAACATACCTCAGCTATCCGAGTTAATCAGGCTGTAGTGTTATTTCGTGAAATGTCATTAACAAATTTTGGATGGATTATAATGGTGTTCTCTTGAAAAGAATTTAGATATTTCCACCTCCTTTTCTGTTCTCCAGAAGTTTATTCAAGATTGTAATTTCCTTCTTGTGTAAATGATATAAAACATATTGAATTGGTAAATTGTATTTTTCCACAGATTTTTCTATTCTGTATACATGGCCAAATGTATCAGTGTAGATTTGTTTATACTATTTTCTTAGGTTTTTAAATCTGTAACAATGCCCCTATTATATTTCTAATATAGTTTGAATCCTTTTATTTTTTCTGTAGCATATTTTTTCTGAATCATTATTGTTAGAGTATTATCAATTTTATTAATTAACCACTTCAAAGAATCAACAATCAACTTTATTGACTATTTTGTATTGTAGGATT
>KE754035.1:321-12868 GCA_000465285.1 Eidolon helvum | reverse complement strand
CGAAACAGTTACGACAGTGACATCAAAGATCCCTGATCACAGACGACCATGACAGATAAGCTGGCTTTTCTTTGGTGGTTTGAAATGAGGGTCTGGGTGTGAAATGCTCTAAAACTTTATTTTTGGTGCATTAACTTCTTTTCTAAATCTAAATATTAAGTCTGGCTTAAATCGCCTCCGTAATACCAACGGGCGACTAGCTATTTTTTGATCACCACCCCCCACAGTCTGAAAAAAGCAGGGCGGGGCCACTTATCCATGCTGGTCCGCCTTGCATCCTCACCCCGCCGGTCCTCCTGGGGCCGGTCCAGCCCCTGGCTCGTTGTCCCAGGGGCAGGGACAGCTCCCTCTGTGGGAGTCTTTCTGACATGCAAAGCCTTTCTCCTCCTCCTTTCTCCGTCTACAAACGTCTGGTTAGGGCCGTCGGTTCTCATGGTGCTGGGGACTGGCACAGGCGGACGGGCAGGTGGGTGCGTGCTGCCAGCCTGCACGCATGACCTTCTAGGCCGGGCAGGGCCGGGCTCCGGGTCAGCCCCGCTCGCGCCCAAGCTTTCAGGTCGCCTCGCGGGGGTTAAGAGTGGCGATGACAGAGTGGCGATGACGGAGTGTGCCTCCATGCCAGCATCTTTATCAGCCGGAGGGATCCAACCGTTGCCAGATAAGATGACATTTTTATAGCAGGGACATTCTGACACATTGACAAAGTCCCGGTGCTTTCAAATCCACTGAAATTTGTTTTTCCTTCCATGTCTGCTCAAGCAAGAGAGACACCAGCAGAAAGAAATCTTATCAGACTGCAAGTTAGTTACTTTCAGTTCCAATAATTGTAGATTTCAGAGTATCAATTTCTGGCTCTCTAAAGCCTGTCCACCTTCTTGCTTCTACAAATTGATTAAGCTTTTTATGTGATACCACAGGGGCCTCTGGAGAGTTCTAACCCATATTTCAACCTTTGAAGAAATTCATACCCACGAGATATTTCTGCTGGACAATCTTCAAGGTCATTAATATAATGCTTGGAAATTTTCAGCTGAAAGTGGATTTAATCAGAAGCTTTCTCTATGTGCCTCCTCATAGCATGATTCAAAAAGTGTTTTGCCTTTTAAGTTCCTTAGAAAGTCAGCCTTTATTATATTTTCTCCGCACCTTTAAATGCAGGCAGCCAAGGGGATTTTATGACAAAGTATGATCAAATTGATACCATAAAATAATAACATAAACTAACCCAAGAGGGTATAAAATTATAAATGGTGGCAGAAAAAAGTTGAAGATACACTTTTAAAGTTTTTTTTTTATATGGTTCTATCCACAAATATATCCCAGAAATTTTGATGGAAATTTAAACATATATAAAGATATAAATGATATACATGTAATTATGTATATATATAAAGACATATATTATATATGTGTGCATGCACACACACACACACACATATGTATTTATGTATATGCCATGTAGAAGCCACCATAGAGCAGAAAGAGTTTGGTGAGGGGCAAAAAAATGATTTGTCTGGTTTTTACCATCGAAATGTCATCCTGCACCTAGAAATCTGAAAGTGAAGTTGGCAACGATAAGCAGCTGGGAAGGCGTGGGTCGCCTGTGTTTGCACACTCACTCACAGCACAGGACACAGCCTCACACCACGGGACACAGACGGTAATACCCAAGGCTGCCGTCATTCTTGGGTCGGTTTATCATTTAAAAATGACCTAAATGACAATGACAGATCACAGATTAAATGTGAGTCTGGAAAACTAGGGGCCACACTTTGATTTCTGTGACGATTCACATTGCAGAGAACAGAAACTTCCCAGAGCTGGGCAAGGCGGGGGACGGCTGGGGCTGGGGTCGGCTGGGGATGGAGGGGAGAGCTTTGGAGACAGGAAGCTGTTCCCAGCTGCTTTGAGGGACGTCCTCATTCTGTCACTTCAGTTATCATGTAAATGTCTCAGCCACCCTTCTTTACACATTTCTAGCTGAAAACAAACAAGGTTTAGTTATCAAAAACCATAGTTAACAATTGAATTAGATTTAAAATTTGCCGCATTCCAACCTGCTGAAACAGGTCAAGTGACTTGACCTGGGGACAAGAATGGATCTTTTTGTGGCCTTTAATGTTCTTGTGGGAAATCAGTGGCATTTATTACCTTCATTCTCCTGTTTGTAATCTACCGGTTTTTCTGTAAATCGATGGGATTTTTCATAAAAATGTTAACAATTCTACTCATTATTTCTTCAAATAATTTTTTTCTGACCCAATCTTATTCTCTTCTGTTTCTAGGATTCCAAGAATGTCTGATATTGTCTCACAGATCTCTAAGGGTCTGTTTATTTATTTTTTTTCCATTAGGTTTTATCTTCCTATTCTTCAGGTTGAATAATTTCTATTGACTTGAATATACACTCATCCACTGCTCTGCCGTTAGTCCCAGACAGTCAGATTTTCATTATAGTATTTACTTTTTAAGCCTAAACTCTCCATTTGGCTCCTATATATCCTTCCCATATATTTTCTTAGCATTCTTATCTGTTGAATCACGAAGACAATATTTTCTTCAACTATTTGACCTTTTTAAAACGTTTATTTGATTCTTTGAACATATTTATCCTAGCTCCTTTAAAGACGTGGCCGCCTAAAAATCAACAGCTGGATCATCTCAAGTTTCGTCCCTATTGACTGGATTCAAATTTTCCAATTTATGTGTACATCTAGTGATTTTCGATTGAGTATTGGGCATTGGCGATTATTTGTTACTGCAGCTCTGGATTCTGTGACCTGTCCCCGAAGAGAACAGACTCTGGTGGGGGCCAGCACCTGTACCCCAGGCTGCCCACGCTGCCTCGCGTGGGCATCGCTTCGTGCTTCGGGTGCGTGGTTCTGGGACCACTGGATTCTCCCCAGGCTGGTGGAGCTCGTTGGAATTACTGTCAAAATGCCATCTTCCGCAGATCATACCTGACTGGTTTTACAGTTTGTGAGAAGGGTCTAGAATAGCGCTTACTCTGGGACGCAGCCTTTACTCCTCAGATGAGGTCTTGGTGATGTCTGTCGCAGCCTCTGGCGTTAAGGAGGTGTTCGTGTGCTCGGTACTTACTTTCTCCCATCCCTGCTTGACCTCTTTTCTGTGCTATGTTGAGTTCTGTTTCATTTACTCTCTGTTTTTGTCCTGCTAACGAATAGCCCAGCCCTCAGCCACAGACATGTGAGGCTTTCCAACATGGATTGTGGGGGTCCCTCTTTATACCTCTTCCTCCTGTCTGACACCCCCCTACCCCACAGATTTGGGCCGCATTAGCTGCTCTGGGTTCTGATGTGTACCCCCGAAACTCGTTGAGATTGCTACACTGTGCACCGTGGTTGGCAACATCCCCTGGCAGGAAACCAGGGGAATTTGGGGGCTCACTTCACAAGTGTCCCTCCTCTCAGGGACCCTGGCCTGGTGAGGTCAGCTGTCCTATGCCTGGAGATAATTGCCTCCTATATTTTGCTCATCATGATCGTTTACAGCTGCAAGACTAATTTGGTACCAGTTATTCCAATATGATTGACAGCAAATGGGCTTCAATATCTTTTAATAAGTTTCTTAAATTATTTTATAAGCACACTAAAATTTGACAAACAGAACTATAGATAAATCATAAAAAACAATTATGGTTATGGGACAGAGTGTAATTATTGAAGGTACTGGCAATGTATACAAAATAATTTAACAAAATTCAGTGGTTGGGTAAAGAGAAATAGAAAACGGTCATGTATTCTAACATCCTGACTTTTCTGGAAATAGAGTTCTA
Source organism: Eidolon helvum (assembly GCA_000465285.1). Taxonomy (NCBI): domain Eukaryota; kingdom Metazoa; phylum Chordata; class Mammalia; order Chiroptera; family Pteropodidae; genus Eidolon; species Eidolon helvum. The sequence goes on along the minus strand of KE754035.1, from coordinate 9,072 downwards.
GAGATATTATATAAAATTAAGCTTTCAGGATTTAAATATATTATTAAAATTATAAATGCATAAATTTTATTCAGTGGGAGGCATAAAGGAAGGAAAAGTGAAAGTTATGAAAGTAAGCTCAATTCACACTTTTTTATAAGGTGAACTCGGTAGATACTATAAGAAATGGATAAATCTGGAAATGAGAGTATTACTACATTTTTTTGATACAGTGATAACTTACAGAAGAACCAAAAACACTGAAGCTATTAAAAGTGGCTACCTCTGTTGGAGGGGGAGAGGAGAGATTTATTTTAATTTTCATTTTTTTCTATGATTTGAAATTTCACTGATGTAGTACTTATTTACTTCCTTTCTTATTTATTTTACTGTACTAGTATGTATTTACTCCCTTCTTCATTAATTTTGCTCTATACAGCATGATAGGTGCATGTATATTTTTAAATGTTTATTTAAAATATAAGAATATCTGTTTTTATTAAAAATGTAAAATAATTAAATGAAATTCCAGCTGTGCTCACTTCTCAGCATAAGGGAGACACATTCTGTTGATTCAAACTTCCGATTTGAAGATGGGGTCGCCACACACCTCCCAGTGTACATCCCTGTCATTCAGATTCACAGACTCAAGTACCTGAGGAAATCCCATAAATCTACTCAGCACGCAAACATTTTTACTGTGGGACGTCAAACAGTTAGACTTGGAGAAACAGAAAAAAAAAAATACTAACGGAATTCATCACTTTTCAACTGGAATTTTGAAGACACAGACGGTGCGAACATCTGACTTCCTGGCCGTTTCTTTTTCTCGCCCATCACCTGATTCCTTGCTCTTCCTGGAGCCTCTGAAATAATAATAAAAGAGGAATGCAGACTCAATTACAAACGTCTTTTACTGTGTGTCTGTCCTTGGCAGGGACACACAGAGCTCTGTTTTTAAACTGAAACTTGGAAAAGGCCGTTTAGAGGTAGCGGCTAAATTAAATGTGGCGCACAGTTTATCGTCTGGCAATGCATCGAGCGACTTTGTGCTTAAGTTTGAAACTTGGGTTGGAAGTACAGGCTGTCGGTGAGATAAAATAGACCCTTTCCAGGCTTTATTAGGGAGTTTCTTAGGGTTTGCCATTCTTTTCACCTTGACATTTATACTAAAATTTAGAGTGTCTGATCTTTCTTATGCTAGTTCTTTTTTTTTTTCTTACTTTTTTTTTTTTTTACTAAATGGGGAAAACAATAAAATCCTTGTAATATTGTGAAGTGGAAAAAAAAAATGCAGCTTCAGAGCTGCCTTCCTGTAGCTCATTGCAGGAGGAGTGCCTTTTTTGGCAGCTGCAAAGTCCTTTTGGGACAGATAAGAGTAACGCTGGAGAACCCAAATCCATGATGCTGATAATGACATTAAAAAGAACAGTTCTGTACACATTTCAAATTGAGCCCGTGTCTCCATTTGCCTTTATTCTAATAAAGAAGATGTGTAAATATTCTGTTGCTTTCTCTGGGAAAAAGTAATCATCCTCATAGACGGCCACGGGTCCACCCATCCATCATTTTGTTATCTGAAGGGCAGGCTTTATTTGGCCTCCGGTGTCTGTCAGCGTGCCATTACCTGAGCCTAATGAATGCCTGGGGCTCGGGTAGTGGACTCTGGATTATTTGTACGTTCATTACCACACGTAGCGGCTCTAAGATCAAGTGGCACAAACTCCTTTAGAAGAAGTTGCAGCGTCATTTTGCAGAAGAGTTGACCTGAAAATAGATTTGGCCACGGCCAAATCATCTTTATAGATACTGACCTCTCCTAGCTTGTGGCTGGGCCTAAATAAAACCTTCGATGCTCAATTCCGAAGACCTAAGGATATACAATTCCAAATAAAAACAATACTAAACCATAAAACAGAAAACTTACGTGTATGCTAAAATAAATGTGAGCTCCTTTCTAGGTGTTCTAATTGAGAATTCTTGAGTAAATGCATTCGAGGGGTCTGCCTCTGTCTCTCTGTCTGTCCATCCGTCTCTCTCTGCATATATTTGTCTGAGTTTTGGATAAGCCAGTACCCATCGTGGGTTAATGTCAATAAGCCGAAGGCAGAGACAGTAAGGTGAGATGAGACATTTCCCAGAGACAGCCGGATCTGGAAGCGCTGATAAGCCTCCGAATGGGGAAGAAACCCACAGTCCATGTCCCCATAGAAGCCTTCCTGCCTCGCCGTTCTCTCTCTGCGGACGGGGGTCTCTATCTCCAGAGGATCAGGAAATGGAATATAATCTATGGCAGGGTGCTCAGAAGGAAGCATGCAGAATGTCCACTTCAAGGTACAGATAGATAAAGACAGACATTTGTAAATAAGAATCAGAGCTGAACAGGAAACACTCAAGGGTTAGGCACAAAAGTATGCTTTTAATTAGAGAAATGCATCCCCCAGATAATTTTTTTTTCAAGCCTTTAATAAATCTATCTTTTTTCATTCTGTCTTCTAGTTTTAGAACTGCTTTCTTTCTATTTGATACTATAAAAGTAATACGTGGACCTGGTTTCAAAGGTCCTGAAGCCCTTCGAATTAAGATTAAACATTAAAATACAGACTCGTGTCTTGATATCTCCAGTTCCGCTCTACACATTTAATCACCGTTCATCGTTTTGTTTCTTGGGTAAACTCCCAGAAATTTTATTCTTTTTGGCCTTTTTTTTTTGGAAAACACAAAAGCATGTGATCAAAACACAATATGGTTTGAGACTTGAATTTTTATCTAATTATCATAACCTGGCATCTTTGCCTTTCGGTTTACACCACTTCCTCTCTTTTTCGATGGCGATGCAGAAGATAGGACATTTACCATAATGCATTCAGCATTCGGGCCTTTTGTAGATTTTTACTGCCTCGAACGTCCATGTATATATGTCTTTGTGAACTTGATCTGTATAATAAATTCCATGAAGTGGAACGGATGGGTTAATTTCATTTGAAAATAATAATCCTATTTTATAATCCCATCCTTATAATCCTATCAGCGCTGCCCATTTGAAAGTACTTAGTTCTCACCCCCTGGCCTCAATAGTGATAATTGTTTCCTAAATGCTGTTTCAATTTGCATTTCTTTAATTATAAGTGAAGAGTGTTCTCAGATTTTATTGGCCGTGTTTATTTATTTACTTTTCTATTTGTTGCCTACGTTAATTTTTCTAATGGATTACCTTCTTTTTTTCCTGATAATTTGTATAGCACATTACCGCACACGTTACAAAATTCTTTCTTAATTGAATATCTTTTCCTCAGATTGTTTTTTCTTTGATTTATGATACAATGTTTTCAAATGTATACTATTAAATGTGTGGTTTAATGAATTAAATTTGTCCTTTTTGGCTTTTGAATTGTGTGTTTTGCTAAGAAGCCCTTGCTCACTTCAAGATAATATTAAAAATGAAAATGCTCTCAATTTTTTTCTTCTAATAGTTTTACACTTTCATTTTTACATTTAAATCTCTGATTTATCTGGAAATAATTTTGGTGAAAAAAAGAGAGGTAGGAATTCCAAATGTCTGATCTGGATCTTTCCCTTATGGATTTGAAATGCCACCTTCCTCCCATTTAAAATTCCCAGCTGTAGTTTATTTATACTTGGCCTTTTAAAATATCTCCTCCTAATTTGACGGCCTGTTTCTCAGTCAGTACCAAATTGCTTTAATTTTTGCAGGTTTCGAATGCCTATTAGTATCTGCTAGACTTAGTTTGTGTTAAATTTTTTTTTTTTTTGAGAATTTCTCTGATTTTTCTTTTATGTTGGTCTTTTTAAATGAACATTAGGATAATTCATCATTTTTGTCTCAAAAATCCCATTGGTATCTTGCTTGGGATCTCAATGCATTTATAGATTAAATCGAAGAGAACTGATATCTTTACAATATTGAATCTTTCTAGCCAAGTACAAAATGTATGTTCAAATTTATTCAAGACCAATTTTACATCTCTCAGTTAAAGTTTTCTTTTGCTATTGTTAACTTCTTGTCGATATTAAAGAGTATGATTTTCTCCTCTCTTTTGACTTCTTATCTGATTACTTGTCGTATATACGAAAGCTATTAATCTTATGCATTAATCTTCGCAGCCACTAAATTCTCACACTGCCCGTACTGGTTTTAACAGTTCCTTTCCTTGGCTCTTTCAGGTATATAATCATTATTTGCGAATAATAATAACTTTTTTTTTGTCCTTTATCTCTCTATTGATATTTTCAGAATGAGACAATGTGACTGTCTTATTTTGCTTTAAGAACAGATAGGAGCATGAAAACCTAAGTGCCCCAGTGGTGGGTACACCGTCTGGCCCAGGGACACCTCTCAGCCAGCGAGCGATGAGCAAATGGACAGCAGCAGCCTGGCACCGATGGAAGAGATGGACGCTTGCAACATCACATCTGTCCTGGGCACTCGCTGTGCGCCTGGACCAGCAGAGGGGAGCCGGGCTCTGCCCGCCCACTGCGACGTGCCGTCCACGAGACAGCGGCTCCACGAGGAGGAATGTGCAGTTATTTCTACTCCAGTGACGAAGGACTGGTCCCTCTGCTAAGCTTCTTTTAGGGTGTCGGACAGAAACCAGAAAAGATGCGTTCTTTATACAGTCGACGGCCAGACGAGATTGCAGAGGAATAGCTTAAGCGTTAATTTTGCGTTAGGATTTTCGGTTGTCTTCTTGGTCTTTGGTTCTTTACTTGTTATCAGTCTTATTTTTGAATCTGGAAAGGTTGTGGAATTTTATTGAATGTTGCATTATGTGTCTAGTCAGATGATTATACGGACACAGTTTTCCTTCTGTAAATTGTTTGTGAGGTGAATAACATTAACAGCTTTGATAAAATTAAACCGTTCTTATATTCCTGGGATAAATCTTACTTTGCCAAGACGTATTTTTTGATACATTACAGTATTCATTGGTTAATGCAGTACTTAGGATTTCGGTCTGTGCTAATAAACAAGACAGTTCAATTTTCTTCTCTTTGAGTGTTGTTTGCTAATGTGCATTTCAAGGTTATTCTAAACTCGTGAATGAGTTGGAGAGCTTTCTATTTTCTAGAATAATTTACATAAGATACAAATTACCTGTTTTCAAGATATGATGAACTATAGAAAAGAAATAAAACCGTCTGACCCTTTGTCATCTATTTTGAGTAATGTGAGGAATATTTGTAGCTACTGTGTTTTTTTAATGGTTATTAATGAATGCTCTTATGACATCTGGATAGAGAAATATGTCATAAAGAAGATATGAATACCCTTAACAATAAAAGAAAATTGATAAATACAGGTGCATTAAAGTTAGATATATCTGTTTGGCAAAAATACCTAATTTTATAAACAAATGTAAAAAACGAGCTGTAATTTGGTAGAAGATATTTACAATGGTTATGTGTTGAATCACGTCCCCTCCAAAAAAAGAGGTTTTGAAGCTTTAAACCCACGTACCTCAGAATGTGGCTTTATTTATAGATAAGGTTGTTCCAGACATAATTAGTTAAGTTAAGCTGAGGTCATCCTGGAGCGGGGTTGGCCTCTGATCCAGCATGACTCGTGTCTTTGTAGGAGAACTTTGAACTCAGACACAGAAACACAGGGAAAAGGCCACGTGGAAACAAGACAGAGATGAGTGATTGCGCCACAAGCCACGGGAAGCCAGGAGCCTCCAGGAGCTGGAAGAGGCAGGAAGGGACCTTCCCTAGAGGCAGCGACAGGAGCACGGTCCTGCAGGCGCTGTAATGTGACCCTTCCAGCCTCCAGAACCATGGGAATGGTGTCTGCTGTTTTAAACCATCCCGTTTGTGTGGTTTCGTTAGGGCCCTGGGAAATAGATGCGATTTCCGAAGGCTCGATGTTCGGAATATTTGGAAGCCTATAAATGCATAAGACAAAGACAAACCACCCATATGGAAAATGGGCGAAGTATATAAATTGGGAAATTGCGGAAGAGGAAATAATAGTTATTAATACCTTAGGAAAACAGCTCAACTTCCTTAATCACAAGGGGATACAAAGTACAGCTGCAGTGAGGTATTTTTTCTACCCATTAAATGGAAAAATACTGGTAAGAGGGGTGTCAGTGTTTGCAAGGATACGAGGAAACTGGGATGAAACAGAACTGATGTGAGCGTGCTGGTTTCCTACTTCTGCTGTAAGACGTTACTATAGACTTAGTGGCTTAAAACAACACAGATTTATTATCGGATAGTTACGGAGATCCAAAGTCTGAAATGGGCCTCACTAGGCTGAACCCAAGGCCCCAGCGGGGCTGCATGCCTTCTGGAGGCTCCAGGGACGATCTGCTTTCTCGCGTGTTCCAGCTTCCAGAAGCCACCCACATTCGCTGGCTGCTGGCACCTTCCTCCATCTTCACAGCCAGCGTGGCCAGTTGAGTCTCTGCCACGTTGCATTGCTTTGCCACTGACTGTCCCGTCTCCCTCTTCCATATTCACAGGACTTTGGGACGACACGGCCCACCTGGCTACTACTTCAGGATCATTTCCTTATTTTAAAGTCAGCTGATGTGCAAGCTTAATTCTCCTTAGCCATGTCAAATAAATAGTCACAGGTTTTGGGGCCCGGGACATGGACACCTCTGGGAAGCTATTATTCTGCCTAGCATGGAGTGTCAGCTGTTGCAGCCACTCTAGAGAGAAATTTGGTAAGACTTGGGAAGCTGAAGGCACCCATCCTCCCACCCCGACCCCCAGGCTCCACCCTGCTGCTTCCAGGCATCTTTCTAAAGAAACTCTCATCATGCATCCAAGGAGACACCTAAAAGGCAGTTCTTTGCAGCCCCATGTATGTGAGAAGGAGTACTGAGGCACCGGCATCAACGGCGGAATGAACAGGCAAACGAGGAAATAACACGCACTGGTCACACACTGACGAACCAGAGCCACGTGCTTTTGCACGGACACGATGTCGAGTTAAAAAAAATCAGGTGGTTTTAAAAAAAAAATTACAAATCTTAACATTTATGCAAGCTTTTGAAAGATTCATCCCAACTGCACATCACTTATGGGAAAAGAAATATGTAGTAAAAGCAGAAAAAAGCTCACCCGAGAATAATGACTCCTACTTCCAAGTGGTGACCGTGCTCGGGGGGCCGCAGCCGGGGCTGCAATAACTTATTTAAAAAACGTTCCAGCACGAATGTATCAAATGTGTTTAAGATGGTTCAATGTGACGATCCACATCAGACTAGGGAGGTGAATACACGGACGTCTTTGAAGTTTTCTGTTTTCTTTTGTGCTTAAAACATTTCATAATTAAAAAATAACAACACTTTTAACAGTCATACATAGCTCGAAAAAAATAAACTAATCTGCAAATAATACATGATCATCATAGACATTTGAAAAATACAGAAAATTTGATCAAGACGACACATACACACACATATAAACAAACAGCTTTGTTGTCTGTTATTCGTATAATAAAACTGGGATTACACTGCACACGGCAAAACTTACTATTACAGTATAAACGTAATTACATGAAAACTTTAGGATGTATTTGACGGCATGGTTGAGAATGGCTATATAGTGTTCCGTTTAACAGAAATAACGAAAGTCTACCCAGCTGTGGGCTGTACGTTATCGCTCACTTTTCACTATTATCAATGATGCTGGCACAAACGTCCACGTGTAACCTGCCCACACTTTCAACCTCTCCTCTGGCAAGACGTCCAGAGGCTGGATTATTAGATTCGAAGCTGAGAGTATTTCAGAATCCCTCTTACGGGTCACCTCGCTGCTGTCCAGAAAGGTCTGATTTAAACCGAGACTGCTCCTCCCGACTTCTTCCTGTTGTTAGTCTTCTGCCGCCGAGTCTTGAAGGCTGTCTGACTCATCACAGGACGTCACTCTGCTTGCTACCAGTTTACTGCAAGGTGTGTTTTGCTGCCACAGTTTAAAGTTTCCTCATACACGAGTGGAACGTAAGGTGACTCAGTATTAACTAGAATAATCTAGTTAATAGATTATTAATAATCTCATAATCTCAACCTTCCCTTGTGCACTAATGCTAGAAACTGGTCAGGTCACACAACTTTCTAGTAAATAGATCACCTTTACCCTTTCTTTTCTTGTCCCAAACCACACTCCATTAGACAAGGAAAAGACATGTTGCGTCATGTTAGAAATGATAATAATGACAATGACGATGATTTGCATCTGTATGGGTGAGTATTCGAATGACGTCCTCTATTTCCTTCTGAGGTCAGTAGCCCGGTAGTTGGTGGGCGGTGATGGGCTGGAGTTTGGAGTCTGTGCTGCCAGCTCCCCGCTGCTCCCTTCCCCCGTCTAGAACGAGAAAGGGGCTCAGGGTGTAGCAGTTTCCCTGGCGACCTGCCCGGATAGGCAGGCTCTGTGCCATGACGGCCAGGCGCCACACTGCCACACTGTTCCCGGGCCGGACGGCCGCCTCTGGCGTGGCCGAACTCCAGCTCTGCTCTGCCTTGCAGTCCCGCGCATCTGGCCACGGAGAGCCAAGCAGAGCCCAAGCCCGTCGTCCTGTCACCGACGGCAAGGAGGGAAAAAGCAGAAGAGCACGTCTCATGCCGAGTGATCCGCAATTTCTCTCCGGTTTCAGTCGGGCCTCTCCATCCCTGTCTCCTCCTGGAGGGGGACCTCCCAGCCAGCTCTGCCTCCGGCTCCCGCTACTGCCTCATCCGCAGCCTGCCAGCCTCGGCCTTGGTCACAGACACCTTTGTGGAGGTGACGCGGCCTCCCGGGGGG